>BMAV01021781.1:1009365-1020739 GCA_019973955.1 Trichonephila inaurata madagascariensis
TTCCTTTCTGTGGAAGGGGGGAGTCCAATTCCAGACTTCCTGTTTACTGAACCAGTTTCACAAAATTTTCTCAGGAAGCACTGTATTGATTGAACATTCAAGGCATGCTGTATTGATTGTAGTCTCTCGATACTTCTTTACACATCAACTAAAACGTTTTAAAATTAAAAAACTAATATAAGCGAAATATTTGCTTCAGAGTGCGATGTTAACTCCCACTCAGACAGAGAAAGACTTTCAGTATTAAAATTGTTAATACTAGATAGATACATAGATATAATTTATAGTGCGAAATATTCATGAACAACGATGAGCATTTTATTCTTGCGTTGTAATATAATAGTTATTTTCAATTCCTACTCTCTCTATTAGTTCGCTCTCTTCCTATATATACACTCTATAACAGCGCTTCTCAAACTGTGGAGCACGCCCCCTAGGGGGGCATGATAACCCTAGGAGGGGGTCGTCAGCACTTTGAAAAGTCGAAAACAGAAGTTATTTCAAAAAATTATTAATTTTTTGAAAGTAAAACAAAAAAAATACTTTCTGTCATAATGAAAAAAATATACATTTACACTGATGTAATACACTTATAAATGTATCAATACTGCACAATGTACTTTATAATTATCTTAACAATACTAAGAGCAAGTTTAAGAATTACCAGTGACCGCACCGCGTTTGGTCATATATAAAATTATATGCAAAAATTAACACTTATCTGGATCATTTTTTTTGTACGGCTTATAATTAAATTCCTTAACTGCAGATTAAAAGTTATGCGATTCACTCCCCAATACCATCGTTTTGCACGTATGCGCGTGCGCGCATATGTGGTGTGTTTGGGGGAAGGGAAAATAAGAAAATCCTCTGTGCGAAATAAGTAAATCCTTCTCAAACAATGTTAAGGTCATTTTATTGCATTCCAGAGTCTTCGGAATTATTTTATGGATAGTAGTGAACGTATTTCGGAAAGACGTATATATACGTCCGGGGCAATTTATGCACTGGCTGAGCGAGACGTTTATATACGCCGGTGGCGAAGAGGTTAAAGCTGTATTGTAGCTTTAATGTCAAAGTATCGTATTATCGAATTCAATACATCGTTATTGTACCAGGGGTGCGATGAAAATTGTGATTGAATATTGGGTCGCATGTACTGAAGGTTTGAGAAGCACTGCTCTATAACAACAACAAAACGACGCATCAAGAAGGAGTTATTCAATTGTAATGAAATTTCGTATGCAAAGACATTTGTGCCGAATATGCAAATGATTAAAATTTGGTGCTCAATGAATGAATAGCTGGAGCTAGAGTTCATTGGTACGACGCACTCAGCAAGTGTCTATAAGAAGTGATTCTTAATCTGATATTCAAAATTTCTGTTGCATTGTGATTTAGGATACCTTTCAATGACTGAAAAAAATACCTCGCCGTAAGATTCGAGCTCATTTTGAGCAACTATCAGAGTTTGAAAAAGGTCGTATCATTGAATTGAAAGAGGCAGGTTGGGCAAATCGGAGAATCACTCGTCATATGGGTCGAAGCAAAACGGCTATCAGAAGATGCTGGCAAGAATAGGTGAACAGTGGTAGATTTCAGCGCCATAATGGTAATCTTTAAATGCATTTCCTGAGAAACTGTTTTTCAATTTTTTGCTTCACGGTAAAGTTCAGTACAGGATTTCTTTTTAAGATATTGAATTGAAATTTTCAGAAAATGTTTTACTTAGTTTTATCTCTAGTATAGATTATAATCTAATCTCTGTGTATATATTTATGTATTGTATTGCACTTTTTGTAAGAAAATAACATTAGTTCTTTGGAAAAAATTAAGTTCCTGCATAAGAAATGACATATTTGAAAAACTTTCAAAAGTATAACAAATCTTATAGCTCTAAACACAAATAATGATGTTATTTATGTACTGTATAAATATTATTCGGATATATTAATTAGAATTTTCAACACAAGGCTTACCGTAACTGCAATTTTTCTCTAAAACTTCACTCAAAATTCCCAATATATCCAAAATTATTTTTAATTATGTGGGAATTGTACTGGAATTCCTAGTTTTATGCCCCATTTAATAAGAAAAGTGTTTATTTAGTTGAAAATTTATACATTTCAAAAAAAGTGTTCCGAAGGTAGTCACATACCTTAACCGTGAACATATACAGGGTGTCCGGGCTTAAAGAATCCAAAAGTTATGGCTTTTTTTTTACGGAACTACCCATCAGAATGTAATAAACTGTTCAACGTTACTGGCTAGTCTAATATACTTATCATAACTCTTACAAAATGAATCACGCACACGATCAACAGTGTCATCTATCACGAAAACTTAAGGATACTTGCCAGCTTGAGATACCTAAGTTCCCATCTCCTTTAAAGTTATTTCTGATTGGTGGATAGATTTTGATGTCGGAGGGTCGACATTCCATTCTGTTCGATCACGTCGCTGTACACACGTGACTGATTTAAATTCCGTTAATCAAAGTACGCATTGAGCATCTTTTACTGTGGCGTCCACATCTTTACTAATGAAGTCAGTGTAATAAGTTTATCGTCTATGATTAATGAATATTGCGTGCATGTGCGGCCGATCGGACTAGACCCCAAAAAATTCGGAGAGTTTTCCAATCCACGGATGAACAATTTATTACATTCTGATGGGTAGTTTCGTAATAATACGCCATGACTCTTGCATACCTTGGGCCCGGACTCCCTGTATTAAAGAATCAAGTGTAAAAAATTTATTGTGAAATTAAATAGAAACTTTAAATTACAGTTTTAGCAGAGTAATTACAAAAAAATTAAATTAATAGATCCCCTCAAAATGTACTATAAAATTTTATACTCTTTCTAACAGTTGATAATATCATAAGCATTTGAAGTTTAACGTTCTTTAAGTTATTACTTTTGTTATAAGGTAAGGTATTGATAAGAAATTAAAGTAAGGTGCTCTTTAAGAATTAAGGAAGAACGTTGACAGTACTTTTAATGATATAAGAAAACCTTACCAGTGGGGTTTTAAAATTTTTAAAAGGAAAGCTGAAATAAAACAATTTCCTGTGCCTTCTATATGTAAAATATTTTTGAGAAATTATTCCCTTCCTTTTTTCAATTTCATATAAAAGCCACCTTTAAGCCAACCTTTGTAATCTAATTTTTTTTTCTGTTTTAATTTACCAATTTGACTCTTAACCCAATTTTGTTGTTTTCAATTCCTACTATTATTAGTTCACTCTCTCCCTTTATATATATATGTCAGGTTTGCAAAGTTTAGCTTCAAAATTAAGTAAGTAATAAATGAAAATAGAGCGAACTCTTTACCATCGTGTAAGGATTTGTGGGTAAATAAGTCTATTTAAAGGTGGAGCGAGCGCTGACGAAGGAGAACGCATACTCGAAAAGGCTTAGCTGGAAAATCCTCGTCGAATTGTTGTCTATTGTTCTACTCGGTTGCGCGCCAAAGGCCGCCATGTTGGATTTTATGTGATTGAAGCAAAATAAAGACGTTATTATAGAGATGATGCCCTCCTCATTTTACCAGCAGGCCTGGGGACTGACTTCAATTGGTATTAAATGAAACTTATATTTTCTATAATAACTTATTATCAACAAAATAAAGGCTTACCACAAGGTGGACCTACTAGTAATGGCTTGGCAAATATTTACTTGCATTTTTATGAAAATGACAGTATTAGTTACGAATCTTGCTACTTTTTTAAATATATAGATGACTTAATTGTATTTAGTAATATAGTAGACTTTGTTCCTAGCTTTAATTATTATCCCCACCATTTAAAATTATTAAAAACTATTTACTATAATGAGTCAACTAACTTTTTGGACTTTCGATTAAACGTTAAGAATAATTTACTAATTAGTAATATTTTTGATAAAAGAAACTCGTCTAATTTGAATATTATAAAAATGCCTTTCTGGTGTAGTAACCTACACCTATCAATATTTAGAAATATTATCTTAAATTTTATAAAAAGAAACAATGATTTAGTTACTAATAATATATTAAAACAACTTAGCTATATTAAATTTTGCAATATTTGTCTGTGGAATGCAATTATCCAAGTAAATTTATTTTTAAATATATTTCTATTTATATTAACTCTAATTTTAATATTATTTATTAATTTATTTAAAATGTTCTAGGTTTAGTTTAATTTTAAAATATTTTTCGTGCTTAGTTTAATTTTTAAATTATCTTTCCTGCTTAGTTTAATTTTTAAATTGTCTTTCATGCTTAGTTTAATTTTTAAAATATCTTTCGTAAGTTTAATTTTTAATATATCTTTCGTGCTTAGTTTAATTGCAATATAACTATCTAGATGGCGCCACTGTTTCCTCATATAATAATCACGCCCATTTTTTTAATCAGTTTTCGTGGCAGAATGGTATAAGCCGCATGGCTGCATTTTTCTGATAATCATTTTTACATGTAAGTTTTTATATCTTTAATTTTTTTTCTATAGAATTTTTTGTATTATTCCTCTCTATGAGAGAAACATCATTGTTCTCTTTTATTAATTTCATTTTAATTTACTGCCTGGTTTATCATCCATATGTGCTAGGAATAGGCTTAACCTTTTAACATGACTCTGTTTTTTCTATGTATGTCTGCACTTACGTTGAGATTTATTATTTCATGTATGTTTATATATCCTAATTTTTTCACGAGAATTTATCTTATTTTTCCTCTCTATGAGGAACATTATTGTTCTATTTCATTAATTTCATTTTACTTGATACGGTCCGGTTTATCATTCATGTGTGTTAAGAATAGGCTTAACTTTTCAACTTGGCTCCTTTTTTTTTCTTTCCATTATATCGAAAATTTCTGCTGTACGGGGAAGGTGGATCCATAAAGCATTGCTTAACACTAAATTGCCAGCCTAATTCAATGACAGCTCTAGAAATCATAATAGGTCTCCAGTTTAGTCCAAAGACTCTTTTTGTATCTAAATTCGTTGTGTCTCTTGAACTCCAATTTCTTTCTTCGTAGTCTTTGTAGATTTTACTTACTTACTTTTTCACTTGATTTCTTATTTTTTTATTTAAAATATATATTTATATATATATATATATATATATATATATATATAATATTCAAATTTTCAATCGTTAATAAAATACTTTCTATTCATCCATTCAATCGATATACATCCATTCACATTTTTTTAAAACTTGTAGTGAATGACACTTGATTTTAGTAGGGTTTTTTAAATATTAATTCATTCATTAAATTAAAAAATGAATAAATAGTAACAAAAATAGCCCAACAGCATATATAGGAAGGAAAATCGTTCGTTGTGTCCCTGTAGCGCAATGCGTAGCGCGTTGTACTTCTAACCTAAAGATCGCGGGTTCGAATCCCATCAAGGATGGCCTAATTTCTGGGAATATGATATCTTTTTACTAAAGTATTTTATTAGAGTAATTAAATTTCAGTAATGTATAAATAGTAATAAACAAAAAAAACAAAGAAATTGAATACCATGTATAGAAAGGAAAATTGCAAGGAAAATAAATCACTTTCTATTTGGTCACTTAATATTGTGATTCTGCCATATGTATATACATATTTATATTAATTATAACTATTAGTAAAAAGTAACTAAAATAAAATTTTCTTTTGTTGACCGAAGTAGGAGTTGACTTAATTTTTTTTTCTATTACTTGTTACTACAAAATATGCAAAAACAGCAAGCGGCGCGATATACAAAACTATCTTTTTATTGTAACGAATAACGAAACCTATTTCTTCAGCATTATTTTTTCATGCATAAATATCGTTAGAATAATCCTACATGACCACACACTTGTCATTATTTTTGTGTAATTTTAGTATCTTGTAAATTTTTTTGAAATTAAAGGTAGTTTATGCTTATCAATCAGAGTTAAACTTCGTGAAGTACTATGAATATATTTCGTTTTACTAATGTATATATATTAGCTTATGTGTGTGTGATTAACACACACATCACATATTATGATAAGTACTACTAATATATTAATTCATGATAAACATTAAGAAATTATATAATTCATAATGTAGTATTAATTTTTCCTTAAAAAAGTATATTAAGAGTTGACGTTTTTATACTCTACCATTTCGCCTAATGTGTTATATAAAATAAAAATATATATGTACCCAATATTTATAAAAATAACACAAATATATAATAAATTATGATTTGTAGCTATTTTATATTCTTTCATTCAAAGAACTTAATAGTTGAGATAATTATTGAAAAGCAAAGAGCTAAAGGCTGTCATATTAAAAACGAAAATTCTGCGTAAAAATATTCTGCATTTTAATGTGTTATTTATATAAATGAACTATAATTATAACACTTCACTGAAAATTTCTCTTTTATCTAAAGATCAAAATTATGTGATAACGTGATATTATTCTTATTAATGTTTTCTAATAAATATAATAAACAGGAGAATATACAGGTTTGAAACTCAATAGCATCAAATACTTCGGCTATGAAATGAACGACATAAAGTCAAAGATTCTTGATATATTCACATCTGCCAACAAATGTTTTTTAGATCTAATTTTTTCAGTAGAAAAACCAAACTACTCATTTTCAAAACTTTGATTTGGGCCGCGCTCACATACGCTGCTGAAACAGGAGCAATGATTGAACAAGATAAAGAGTTAGAAAGAGAAGAGATAGTTTTTGAAGAAGTATATTCGGTGGAATTATATAAATGCGATAGTTATTGAAGAGAAGAAAAACCGACTCGGAAATTAACTAACTATTTAAAGTGCCAGATATTGTTAAATTATTAACAATTCAGAGTATTAAATAAGCAGGACACTAAGGGTCTCAGGGGTGTTAATTTTTTCTCGAGGGGTGAAAATTTAAACAATTTTCAAACAGGTATAATTCTTTTACATTTAAATTAAATAATTCGAATCTTTTACACATTATTTACAAGAGATTGTGGCTTCAAAAAAGTACAAAATGTTTGAAATATAATCGTAATTTTAAAAATTATAAGAATATGAAAATTCTGTAATAAATATTAAGTAATTTTTGCGTTGTGCACATTATTTTCTAAAATAGTAGCCTCTGATGTATAAAACTTTATAGAACTATAAGATGTATCATACTCTGTAAACCCTACATTATTTAAGGATAATATATCTTTTGTGTATTTCAAAATATTTGAAAAATATTGAAATTTTTTTAAAAAATTTTGAAAATGTAATTTTTTTATTTTTTAAAAAATATAATTTATTATTCTACTAATATAATATTACTACAGAGTAATAAGAATACATTTAACTTTATAAATCAACTTATAGCTGGTAATTAAAGCTACTATTTTAGAAAATAGCATGCGCAACGTAAAACTTAATAAAAATTTCTTATGGAAATGTTTCTTATTTTCGTATGCTTACAATTTTTAAAATTACGATTATATTTTAAACGTTTTATTCTTTTCTGAAGCCCCATTTCATTATAAATAATGTGTACAAGATTCGAATTATTTAATTTAAATTTAAAATAATTATACCTGTTTGAAAATCGTTTATATTTTCAGACCTCTAGAGAAATTTAACACCCTTGAGACCTCTTTTAATAAGATTAGACGATAATAAGGATCTTTACTAAACCATTATTACCCTAAAACTTAGATGGATTGATTGCATGGGAAAAAGAATTGTAAACCATTAAGGTGACGAATTAGAAAACCTTAGTAAAGAACAAGACCGAATTGTGATTAAGACCGAGGCTATCGCTCCAGTGAAGAAAAAATATAATAATGTGTGAATTAGTATCGTTGTTTTCGATAAAATATACTTAATATATGGCAAAAAGCCTCAGGTTCACTGACGTACGTGTTGTATATGTAACAAAGATCTATTTATAAAATAATTATGAAATTTCAAAAAATAATCGAATAATCATGTACATTTTAATTCCATTCTCTTTTAATTTTGAAAATAGAACTAAATAAATGATGTCTTGTTCAATTATAATTTCTATACAAGCTTTAAAAGCAGTGTGACTAAAGAAATATAGTTATCCTTTCAAACAACGCAATGTTGCTTTGATAGGATAAGTAATATATTAAAATTTTGAAGTTTCAGCAAAAAGAAAGTTCAGAATACAACTTAGAAGATTTAAAAGCGAAAAAAGAACCTTTTTAAAGTAATTCACAATATAGATTCGGTAAAAATACATTTCTCGTGATAATTTTATAGATTATTTTTAAAAGAATCTTTAAAAATATTTACATTTAATAAAATTCTGAAATACATTTGAAATACAATAAAATACTGATTTTATATAAATATACTGGTGAAACATGTTTTTCTAGAAGTTGAAATTAGTTTCTCAGAAAGTATTAATAGAATATTTAATAAAATAATAAAACATAATGCACAGTTCTCATTTCAAATAATATGAAGGGTTTTCTTCACTTATAAATTTACACTATAATAAAGTTTGTAAGAAAAAAAAAGAGAGAGAATCAAGAAACTTTATAAAATTTACGTATTCTTTTATTTATCAAGATTTTATAGACTTCAACTTAAACCAATATCAAAACTATATAAAAAACAAACTCTTACATGATTTACAAATTTCCAACACAATTTCTAAAAAAAGGTGACAATAATAACTAGCTGTGTTAGTTCAAAAAAGTCATCCTAAATTTCGAAACCAATAATATCCCTCCTAAATCTAGTTAACAATTACTGCTTTCCAAAAATTATAATTTATTATACAGTCAATAGGAAGGAGAGGAATATATATCATATATATTTCATGTACACGAAATGAAATTTACTGATAACATTTGTTTACTTTGTTATACTCTTTTTGAAAAGCATAGGAATTATTCTGACATTCAGTTTTTTAATCAGCTACTACAATTATTAGTCAATTATTGTAATGTTACCAATTGATTATTAGTTAAAAATATCAGTTGATGAGTTTTTTTCTCTTTATATGTGTCAAGAAATTTTATTTGTAAAGCAACGTGCAAAAATACGTAACAAAAATAGAATTGTAAATAAAAGTTATGAGAATTTTTACACCTCTTTCCCTTCGAAATGACTACTATGTTCCAGCCTGTTGCATTACCACAAGTGCTATCTGACAACTCGTGTGCTAAAACGGATCGTCCATAAAAATACCACTTATATTTCACGAAACTTTTAAAATATTTTTCTATCGACACAAACAGTAGAAAGGTCTCTAATCACTGACCTGTCAGTGTGGGTCCGTGAACCAACCCGTCATCTCGCTTGACAGCGTCGTCTTCCGCCGAGCCATCATGGATCAGCCCTCTCCGACGATCTGGGAGAAAAGAACCACCCCTTCAGTTCACAACCCCGAAATGAAAATACCTCCACCCCCTCGCAAACAAATAATCCCTTCTGGAAGACTTTTCCTACTACTTTCCTACTCCACTCCTACATTCTCTTGTAGGACAGAACACAGGGATGGAGGACGGGACGGGATGGGAAGGATGATGAGAGCTGATGCGCTTGCGCCGTCACCCACGCGGTCCTGTATTCGGACGGTGGGATTAAAGGAGGAAAGGATGGACGTGAGCGCATGTCGGTTATTTGAGATCCGAAATAGAAGACGGATTTATTTATCTCGATTTAGCTCCCGTTTGTTGACAGCTCTTTGTTTATGTTTGAGGAACATGTTTTTGTGTGTGCACTATTATATCATTGGACCTTAAGCATTTTTACATTTTAAAGTTGAATCGAAAAACATTTTGTAAAGGAATGAATTTAAAAAATTGAAACATTTTCTGATTGGCGCTTTTTCTTTGGAATATTGTCTATTTTAATCGTATTTTTAACACGCTTTTAGAAGTTTCACTTGTATGTAACGGAATCTTTGAACTCGATTTTTACCCACTTTAAAAGGTCAGATTAATTCGAAATTTTGCACACTTGTCAAGGACCGATGACAATACAATAATTTCATAATTTTGTTCCATTGCCCTAAACAGGATAAACAGGAATAACGAATTCCAAATTTGGCAATTAATTCATTATACCATTTCCAGATTTGGCGACTAATTCCATATACCATTGCCAGATTTGGCGACTAAAAGATTAAGAGTAACCCAAAAAGCGAAAACTTTTTTTTTGCTTCAGCAATTTCTTATCATAATATAAACAACTGTGCAGTCTTTCTGAAAATGGAAATAAAAAAAAAAGACTCGTGCATGTAAAAAAAATAATTTGTTTTAACTCAGGGATGTGGGTAAACTTTTTCGATCTAAGACAAAAAATTTAAAAAAAAAGTGTATGAATAAATGATAGTTCAAAAAACTAAAAATACATGCTTTTACTATAGATCGAACTAAAAAATGTAAAATAAATTATAGCTTAAAAAAACTAAAAAACAATAAATAAAAATTCTAATATAAAAATAAAATGATTTACGAGAAAATTAATGTCATTGTGGTAAAAGCGTAAGCTAACTCAGCATTTTGGAATAGAACTAGTAAGAATTTATAACAATTGATATCGGGCACCCCACGCTTTCACCCCAATGACATTAATTTTCTCGTAAATCATTTTATTTTAATATTAAGAATTATTTTTTTACTTTTTACTTCGATCAACCATAAAATCGTGTTTTTTTAGTTTTTTTAAACTATATTTTATTTTAATTTTCTGTAAATTTGACGTTCTACTAAAACATTAAATTATTCGTAATTGACTGATAATCACGGAATCGTGGCCAGCGTGTCATGAATTCGAGCGATAGAGGCCTCCAAAGACCTTCTGTGTAGAGGGTCTGACGCAAAGTTAAATTTGCAGAGGTTCCAAAGTCTTACATTGTCATGGTGTGGATGTTCGGAGAATACTTGAAATCTACATGTTATTTAGCATATCATTTGCGAGGTAATATACTTGTGGCTGAGTTAGCCTAGTGGTTATGGATACGAACTCGTAACCTGCGTGTCATGAGTTCGAGACTAATACTTAAAGACCCGCCGCGCAGAGGATCTGATAAACGTTAAATTTGTCGAGTGTGAAGTGGAAGTTCGGAGAGGGAAGCCAGCTCAGGTATCGTCCCTTGGCCATGGTTCAAAACTGCGAGGTCCGTTACCAGTAGCCCTTGTGTTGTACTTCATAGCGTGACGTTAATAAACACTCATTCATTCACACAAGGTAAAGCGCTTTGCGACATGGTCTGGAATATATTAGAGTATCAATTATAAATGAACAATTTTTATGTGAGTTCAGGTTTATTAACTGAAATATATAGCAATTTGTGTTTTGTCTAGAACTTGTTGATTCTGTATATAGTTCAACTAGAACTCATTCAATTCCTACTATTAGTGCACTCTCTCCC
>BMAV01021782.1:25489-40629 GCA_019973955.1 Trichonephila inaurata madagascariensis
TTAAATAATTTTTTATTGTAATAATATTCTTATAACAATTTTATACGTGTATTCTGATCTAAAAAGACTAAATATTAAAAAAAATATTCGTTTGTACGCTTTTGTAAGATTGCAATTCCGAACCTAGTCGGATATCTTAAGAATAAAATATGATTTTTATTCGTTTTTTTCCTCATTAGTAATAATTGTCCCTACTGCAGTGTACCAAGTACCAAACTTGATTGGGGACTAGACACTGGGGGTCTCGCTGCAGACTGACCTCCCGATCGGGACATCTGCTCGTTCACCTCAGAGCCCAATGATCACGCATACTGGGATGGGCACAATAGACCCTGGCCCTCATGGGCTATTGCGCCACTGAGTTTGAATTTAATAATAATTGTATCCAATCAGTTCTTTGATTTCAACTTTTGAGATTGTTGAGAAGCAATGAAAGGTATTTTAGCTGCGTGTGTTACGGAATCACATGTAAAATTCTACTATTATTCACACAGCAGTTACATAAAAGCCGTTTAAATTATGTTCAAAAATATATAATCATATCACATACAGTTCGTATATATGACATAATCTTGAATCTAAATATTTTCAGGAAAATTAGCACTATCCGAGAAAACGTTGCAAAGAAAAAAAAACCATTTGATCATTTGGTGAACAATTTCACTCAAATGTCATATGCAATAGCTTTATTTACTATTTATAAGAAAATATAAATGAATATTGTCTATATGCATAGAATACTTTTTTTTCATTACTCTGTAGTAAAATTTAAATTGCATATCGTATCAACATAAATTTATCATTTTGAAATGTCACAATTAGCAATTCTGAGTAAAATGTAAATGTAGTTAATTTATCTATATTTTTCATTTTCTCTATTCAAATAGAAACAAACTCTCCAACTTCGTAATACTTTATCTATTTAACTGGATAGTATTTATGTACCTTTTTAAAAAATGTCTTTTCAATTTCCCTTATCGAAGAACATGAAATGGAGTATATTCAAATTGTTTAAAAGCAATGAAAATTCGTTTATGTAAAGATAATAACTGTTATCAGTTGACTTTGAGTCAAAAAACGAAAACTATTTATCGGTTCAATTTTATCTAGAGATAAGTTAAATAATTTATTACTGAATTATCATTTACTCTTAAGCATTATCTATTATATCGATATATAATGATTTATTTCTGAAATTACTTGTTTCTAAATCATTGAATACATTTCACCAAATGACAAAGGCAAAAAAAGATAATTCACAATTCTTTACATTATATTAAATAATTTTCTCTATTAAATAGGGTTCGCATGTGTTTCTTTTCACAAATTTGTAGAAAAATCGTTATTTCGATTACCATAATGATGCACAATGCATTCGTAACATCATAATATATCGTTATTGATAACCAAGAGTCCATTGTTTTAGCTACAAATAAATTGTTCTTGAAAATTTTTCAAATGAACCAATGATAAACTTAATTTTCAAAAATTTATTCTAACGGTGACTTGTATTTTTTATAAAATCCGTATATTGAATTAAAATTGAGAATTCACATGAAAAAATTCAGAATTTCATTATCAGTCCATTGATGTATTATGGTAATTTATAGATAATCAAAAATTCAAGACTAAATTAAAATATAGTCAAAAATAATCAAATTATTAAGGATTCGGTAGTTATGAGGCTACAATGTTTTTCACGAAAACTATTTCTTCTTGATCTGGCTTCCTCTTTTTAAAATACTTTTGGTTTCAATGATTTTTTCGCTTAAAATTTTTGCATAATATAGCGGACTTGGCGAAAATTATTTGCTGAGGACCCCAATGTAGCAAGCTCATAACGGATTAAATTTATAATGGCCATATTGCAATGGGTCTATTCTCGATTCTAATAATAATTCACTTGGATAAACGAATCATTTTAACTGTGATTTCAGTTGAAAACCGCTTTCTATAAAGAAGACTTGGCTTACGTAAATTATAACTTCTATTTAAGTGTTAGTCGTAGAGTAGGCGGGATGATGGTTGAAAGTGAAGATAGAAGGAAACATAGTGTTAGTGACTGAAGGTCTTATAGTTAAGTCAAATGGATGATTATTCAAGTATTGAAGATAAGAGCGCTCAAGAGATTATATAAATGATCTTATTTCTATTATATTTAATTGATTAAGGTTTATTGCTTCTCGGGTTTAGTGAATTAAGAGCATTCTCAATTAAGTTGTTTAAAGCTATTAAGTGGTAAGAAGTTTGTATTAGTTGTTAAAATGGCTGATCTTTATTTTTAACTCATATAAAAGTGTTTAATCAGTTTTATTGCTTGCAATTCTTCCTCCTTTTCCTTTACTGAGCAAAATCTTTTGTAATATAATGTATTACGTAGTACATAGTATATGTATTTGAAACGCATCGTTTAATATGAGTTAATACCTTGAGATAATAAAAGCTTTAGCTGACCATGATAAAATGATTTAACTCAATTGTTATTAAATTATTCTTTTGTTTGCAATAAAATGTTTTAAATTAATTTTTTCCCGATAAAAACACTTTTTTTTAAAAAAAAAAATTACTTTAAATTTAAACATTTCATCTTGACATTCATATTATCCAGGATTATATTTGCAAAGATCTTGTTTAGTGTTTTGGTCATTTCAAAAAAACATTATATACGTTATGCATAAAAACTATATATTATATAATTATATTGAGTTCATTCAATAATTTATTAAATATTTTTTTATTACTTTGTCGTCATCAGAAATCACCAACAATAACTTTTAATTTGTGTTAGTTTCGAAGCAACCACTCAGCATAATTTTAAAAGTTGTGACGGGGATTTCATCGCGTTTTCTTTTAACAGTCCTCTTGGGGTTCTTTGGGGCCAGAATGGCAATTCTTTCCAACCAATTCGAGAAGAAGAACGTGATTATGCAAATTAGGAATCATATATATAATAGAAGTTAAGCGTTCGAGTGGTGGCTATGTGAGGTCTATGTCTAAGTGTGGAAGTGATTAAGAAAACGTTTAGAAGAATACCAAGTCCGAGAATTAACCTGCCCGTACCTGTATATCCAAACTAAAGGTGGATACGAAACCACAAGAATTAGAGCCACGTCAGTTAGGACAAAGAAAGTAGCTCTTTTACCTAGGATACAGCGGTAAGCGACTTTGATTAAGCTATAAGGAAAGTGCGTGTATTAGTGAGATTAGTAAATTATTATTGAGATTAATCTGTAAAGTTAGATACAGTGGTCAATTACGCGATTATTTGGTAATATGAGTTGTGTCTTCTCATTCCAGATCTGCTTACTTTGATTATTGTTATTGTTGTGTACTGTGGTTAAGTTAAGATCTTAATAAACAGATATTAAGATGAGCGATTTGCGTGATTCTTCGTCCTTTCCTACAGAAACAGGTCGCGTAGATAATGGAGAACAGGGGCACCCACGGGCCGGTGCCTCAAAAAGTTACAAGGATGCTTATACGACTATGCGTCTTGCCTAATTTCTTCTAAGAATATGAGATAGAAACATCGAATGTAAAGGACAAACAAGTAGACCAAACAAAGATGCAAAAAGTGGAGGGAAAATGGAATGAACACAAATATTCTTCAATTCGTATTTTTATTTGGTTAAAGGCAGAATACATTCACTACGAATATTTGAACATCCTTTTTTTCAAGTCCCTTTTTTATACACAATTGTATTCCTCTTTTCCTAGAATATATTTACAAAATAGAAGTAAAATATACGTGTATTTAAATCAAATAGAAAAGAAGAAAAATTATCAGATTCTTTTTTTCACTATTAACTGAAATTTTATATGGACTGCGTTGCTTCGAAAATATATTTCGAAATATACTTCTTCACTATTTTGTTTCTTGATTGGATGGTTCAAACGGATTAAATTAATATGTTTTTTCTCTTTTTCATGTTTTTTTTGAGAAAAGTATTCTGTTAGAAATAGATATAGTCTGTTCTTGTAGGCTAGTGAATCTTTTCAATTTAGAAGACCATTTACCATATTTGTGACCCAAACAGATCACATTCAGTAAATGTTATTTAAATATACTAATGTAGTGTGTGTGAGGATTTTATTTGTATAATTTGCGTAGCTCCAGTATTTATGCAAAAGTATTAAAATCGCTCGTGATACATTAAAAATTACAACTGTTTTATTCGTTCGGTTAATTTACGTGATTTCAAATTTGAAAGTTAAAATAACAACAAATCTTAGTTTGAAATGAATTGCAAAACCGAACAACTATCAAGATCTCAATGATTGAAAATCTTCTTAGGAAAATGCAAATGCTCGCGAGTTACTTCTGGCTATCTGAAATGCTATACTATGAAGGGTAAGAGATATCAAAGTCAAATTCATTGGACAAATACTGTAAAATACAAGGGTGGAATGATTAAAATAACAGTACCGTTCGACCTGTAGAGCTCGAAGAAATCAGTATTTTGCGCAACCATACTGGCTGATGGTGACTGCAACGACGTTCTTCGGCATGGATAGAGAGAGACTTTGGATGTGCATGTTAGAGCGTATTACAATTTATACCTGCTTAAGAGGTGTTGGAAAGCTAAAATCATATTTTTTTTGACAATTTGAGATTTTTATATTTTTAAATTGTATAGATTTTAACCTTTCCAAAAATACCTTACTTTAACCTGTAGGGTAATTAGAAGCCCTTAAAACCTATTTTTAAATAATCGTTGAAATTGGGCCACGCCTATTTGAATGGCGAAATATGTAAACAAAGTACTTCATTTTAGCTTAAAAGTTGAAAGTCTGGTATAAACCAAAACATGTATCTTTTATTGTAAATTGAGCCTTTTATTTTTTTTTTATTTCCTTGCCGATTAGAAGTCTCACTGTATACATTAAAATCTATTTATCTCAAAATGTAAATTTTGATGTTCGATGTACCTTTTCTGAGAAATTACTGCTCACACGCATGTAAATTTTTATATTTATAATGATGGCTAATATATACAGAAATAAACTTTTGTAAAAAACTCAAAAATTTTTTTTTTACAAATTTTTTATGTGAAAAATGGATCAAATTTCACAATGTTTGATAAAATATTTCATAAATTATTAAAAAAATTCAAAATTGGCTAAAAGCTCATTTCAGTATAATGAGAAAGGTGTGCTTTAATTGTATGAAAAATTTCAAGCATGTACATATAACAGATGTTGAGAAAAGGTAAATCGAAAACAGTCAATTTAACATTGTCAGTATATATATAGAGAGAGGTTTCCAACTCCCCTTAAGGTATCCGACTACGTTCAGAATCGTGATTTTTCAAAAGCGTATAAATGGATAATATTTATGATATTTAGTGTCACTTAGATTAGAATACATGTATAAAATTGTTTTAAGGGCATTTTGACAAAAAAAAAGTTATTCAAATACAATATATTTCGGCTAAAAATTAACTTAGAATAAACTTTTTTCAAAATGTTCTCCTTTGGTGAAAAATGCTTCTATTATATAATAATATTCTGCCTGTATATAGCTCAGATCTCTGTACAGAGGCTCAACTAGAATTTTTGAAATATATAACTTAGAAGTGGGTTTATCCGTGTTTTACGACAACAGAGGGGAGAAATTTTAAGAAAAAACGCCGATAATTATTTCAATGGGTTGTAACTCTGAAAATAATGTGAATTTTTCAAAAATCATAGTTGAGCCTCTATATAGAGGTCTGAGCTATATGCAGGCAAAATATTATTATAATAGAAAAATTTTTCACCAAACGAGAACATTTTGAAAAAAGTTTATTCTAAGTTAATTTTTAGCCGAAATATATTGTATTTAAATACTTTTTTTCGTCAAACTGTCCTTAAAACAATTTTATACATGTATTCTAATGTAAGTGACACTAAATATCATGGAAATTATACATGTATGTGCCTTTTTAAAATCACGGTTCCGAACGTAGTCGGATACCTTAAGCATATGTGGAGTAGCAGTATTTCAGGCTGAGTTTGTCTTTTAACAATGAGCGACCACATGTATTAAATGAGGAGTATAGGCGTGGCAGTCACTTCAACCCGATGGTTAATGAAGAAAAGTAGAGCAATTCTGGCTACTAGTGATTTTGCATTATCCTTTTAAAACTCGGGCGCAAACAAGCCTTGTAGATAAGGGACGACAGCAGGTTCTAAGACTTTAGCAAACGTAGCAGTGTCTGATAAGTGTACTTCATTGCATATTGTGGGGGATGAGAGTTATAATTTTATGGGATCCCAAGCCATAGTACCAGGTTACGGATCCTATTATCTTTTATGAAAGCTCCACCGGACTTGGATAAGACCATCATGTGGTGTGGAGGGAAACGTGATCCGTCTGAAATGAAAATTTTATGGTATTTGTTTGTCCATGTGTGTGTTCCGCTAATATTGCAGCGTAGCGTCCATAGCGTGATGGCAGCTTTCAAATAGGACTGAGAACGACTGGGTATGTGGGCTCTTCTGTGAGGATAATAGATTCAGTTTTTCATTTGATTGTTGAAGTCTACTGATTTGGCTTGAAAATGTGAGTACTGATCTCAAAATATCCAAGAAGTCATCGATATGGTTCTTATAGTGTAATGTTATGGGAAGCATTATAATAAACTGTACGTATTGTCAACTGATACTAAACGCTGATCGATACATTAATGAAGCTCTGTTGTCTCATGTTCCATCTTTACCATTCTGCTTTAGGAGATATATTCTATTATAAGTACGAAAACACAAAATGCCATTAAATAAGCATAGTTCAATATTGTCTATGTTGTTAAGATATTCACAACGTCTTGTTTGACCATCATATTCCTTGAACTTAAATCTGATTGAAAAAGTTCGGAATGTTCGAGGGGGATGTCTTTGTGCTCGATACCAGCCTCCAAGAAAAAAATACACTTTCATTTTTTTCTGTCTCCAGCATGAAGTCGTTAACAGCACAACTGGTAGTGTTTACAATAGCTGTTATCAAGTCCTTCTGCAGTTCTTCATTGTATAAAAACGCACGGGTTCATGGACTTGATCTAGATGTTTCTGTCGATCAAGTGGGATAAGAAACTACAACAACAATTTAATTGGATTTCATGGTGGACATATCTCATATTAACATGTGTTTAAATAGTTATATATTGAAAAAAATGTAAGTGTATACAAAATTATGGAATTCTAGTACTTGAATCCTGAGTAATTCCAATGGTTCCAACAAGAAATCCATAAGTCAAAAAAGTACCAAATGCACTAATCAGAAGAGATTCGTTAATGACATAGATTTTCCACAGGGTCAGGTAAAATTTTATTTTAAATCTCTTGCATATGTATGTATTCAAATTTTTGTACTGTCTTGGAAACCAACCGGGTAAAGAATCAATAAGGTAACTTGCCGTCTTTGAAGTTCGGTTCGAAGCAGCGGCAGGTACCATTGTAAGTAATATGATTGTCAAATAATGTATCATTCCAATGAAAGCAAATAAATAGCCCATAAAATCATCTCCAGGAAAGAAGACAAAACCATAACAGAATAGGAAAAGTCCACTCATGCTACTCAGTACATTAAAGAACACAGGAAAGCAGAGGAAATCATCAGCATATGCTACTGTGTGGGTTATTTTGAAGTAAAGTTGCATAATACCAATGCAATCACCTTGCCTTATCATTGTCTTTGAATTAGAGATGAATTCATAGAAGAAAAATTTCGTACAAAGGCATACAAGACAGTAATATCCGGTAAAAGAAATACTAAAGCTGTGAAATGCAACAACAATCAGTGCCATGGTAATGTCTCTCATAATTATTAGAACTATTTTTACCTCTTCGGATATTTTAGACGAAGTGAGCAGCTCGTAACGTCTATGAGATCTCAATAAGGACATGGAAAAGGTGTACATCAATCCCAAATTTATAGCACTCATGAAAATAAGATATAGATAAATTGAAAATTTCAAAATCTTGCATTTTCTTTTTGAAAGATACATTGTTGACAGATTTGATAGTTTGTTTAGCAAAATATGGCTCTTTTTGCGATGTATAATCAAATAAATATAAGCATTTACCTGGAGTAGCGTCATACTCAATATTGCCCATAGTGTTTTTAAGTGGGGAAATAAAATTAACAATAATATAACAAATAACACAATGAAAAGCGTGAGAAAATTATGAAAGAACTTTGATGAATTCCATACCAGTTTACACATCGGAATTTTATGAAGGTACTTAGGGAAGGGCACAGTTGCGAGTCCTGTCAAATGAAAAAGGAACATTATTGGCATAAAAACATTTTTTAAAGAAGTTACTGACTTGAGCATGTTAAATCCCAAATGTTATCTTCCAAGAAATATGTAACTTATAAATAGACCATTATTCTCAGTAATGTTCATTTAGAACCTTTTATGTTGAAGAAAGCAATGAAGGGTTTGACTTATTTTCTGTTTTAAAACTCCATTTTCTCCCAGTTTGACTTAATATTCATATAAACATTAATGAAAATATCATTTTTTGAATTTACTGGTAGTTTCTTTTGCAACTACATACACACATATAATAAAGTTTTACGACTTTATTATTTTTCTTTTATTATTCATGGTTTTTTGATTCGTTTATTTCTCTTTCGACTGTGTAATTGATTGATTTAGTCACGTCACTTTTTATCATATAATCTTTAATTTATGAAGAATAATTTATCTTTAATGTGGTTATGGCTTTTACATTTTATTCTGCTATTATATTTTGATTGAGAAAATAATAAACTGAAAGATTATCATTCTCATGAAAAAACAGCTTTTTAAATATTATTTACCAAGTTTCTTACGATTTTGTATATTTTAATACATTGGTGCCAAAATTTAAGGAACGAACACGTTTTCAAAAAGGAACAAAACATTCTTAACCATTTTTCGTGAAATTTGGTATGAAAATACTTACAAGTATTACTAAAGAGTTAATAATAGAAATTAATTGTACTTGTACATGATCCCCATTTAAGGTTATGAAAACACGGTAATTCTCAAAAATGATGTAGCAAGATATTACATGTGGAGAGTTTCATTGTAGATAAGATCACATTTACAGCAATGAAGCTCTGAAATCAAACTCTCCTGTGTTTCAAACCCTGTTTATTAGGTCTTGGGACAACAGGTTATATTCTTCCACCAAGGCTTTAGCTTAGCAAGGGCTCTGAGAGGTTGTCGAAAAGTTGCGCTTGGTCTAACAAGAACTTTCTAGGCATTGTTTGTGGGATTCAGGTCTGGAGACTTGGTTGGGTCCTCTATCTGAATATTCTCAGTCTTACGATATTCGTTGACCAATTAAGTTCTGTGTTGACGACCATTACAGCCCTTCAAAATGAAATGGGAGTTAATTACCCATCAGAAAAGCCTCACACAGGGCTCTAAGAGAACTTCCTCCTATAAATCAAAGCAGTCGAGGTGCCTCCTTGAAGGATGTGCTGCGCAACTTTGCGCATCCTTTCAACATCCTGATGGTCAAGACTATAACATTGCTACCTACACCGTGGTGCATTTCTACGATGTTGAAGAGATGGTACCTGGTCCCTTGTTCTCTCCACATGCGAACAATAACTGTGAGGAAAGATCGCTTATTTTGAGTAGTCAATGAGTTGCAGGTTTCCTGTTGATGTGCTTCGGAATTCACGCCTTTTGATGATAAAAATTGATAAGTGAGGAATTAAATAAAATAGATGATAGCCCTTGTCAAACTATAATTTAAAATTAAAAATTCTCTATGGATGTTTTAAATATGTTTATTCAAAAGGAACAAAATTCATAATCACTAATAAAACATCTATGCCTTTATACGCTTATTTAAAAACAAGTTATACAAGAAGTTACTTTCGTGATTTTTACACTGCTGGCCGTTAAAATTGCAACACAAAGAAGAAATGATCTCATGAACGTTAAAATCTCATGACAGGAAGAAGAGAGATACTTAAATGGTTAGTATTTCAACACATTTAAACGACACAGAAGGGAGAAACGACATCTGAAGCAGTACATAAAGAAAAAAAAGTTTTGTAGTAGATTTCTCATTCAGAAAGCGCTTTATAAAGTCAGAGTTTGCTTAGAATATCGTATTACGCCTAGAATACGAAGAAGAAATGCTTACCAGCAAGTGTACGAATTCGATATAGGCAGGATCGTTGCCTATCAGTGTGGATTATCGTTCCGTGGTATCGAAATCCAACCTTTGCCATGCGAATATGGAATCAATGGGTTGCTGAGGATCATACTGAGCAGCATTCAGGATCTCCATGTCCTCCCATGACTAACGCCTTAGAGAACAGACATTTTGTGTGGTCGACCCTACAACCACATCACGAACCATTTGTCGAGAGATAGTCATATTTGCAGCACGTCCTTTATCCGCTCGCATCGTGCAACGACGTTTGCAGCAGCGTGGGCTGTCAGTACGGCGCCATTACTTCGGCTTCCCTTGACAATGCAGCTTAAGAAGAGACGGTGATTCTGGAGAGCAGAACGATGAAACTGGATACAGGAGGGGCACAATGTCGGCTTTTAAAACGAGTCCCGGTTCTGCATGCAGTATTCTGATGGTCGTATACGTGTCTGGAGGCTCCAAGGAGACTGCACATCACCTTCTTGCATTCGATTTCGGCATAGAGGCACTGTACCTGGTATGATGGTTTGGATAACCATCGGGTAAGTGACATGCATATCTTAAGTTTGGATCGAAAGTAATTTGTATGCAGATCGGTACATTTTTGACGTCTTACGTTGTTGTGCCCTATCGTTGAGGCTTGCCAAACTCCTTCTACCAACAAGATAATTGAAGACCACATGTTGCCTTTCGTGTTTTGACCTTTCTCGATACCCAAGGAATTCGATTGTTAACCTAGCCTGCACAGTCTCCACATCTACCATCGACAGAAAACATCTGGGTTTAGGTTGTTGATAGACTGGCCCGCCACCTCTTTCCAACTAATAAGGAAATGTGGCATAGACTTTAAGTGGTATGGAATGAGTTGCCCGTTTTTGTCGTCCAAGCCCAGTTTGACTCCATTCCTATCCGAGTACAGGCTGCTTTAGCTGCAATCCATGTAAATCCCCTAATTTCGCACCTCTGTTCCCCAATTTTTGCACCCCTGTAAATCCCGACATTACTAACAGATTTAATCATTTTGTCTTCATATCATACTGTTTACGTACAATAAATATCTTTTTTTTTAATTTAGTTTCATTCATGGTATTGCAATTTTAATGGCCACAGCTTACTTTTACTTATATAGTAGAAAAACTTCAATTTTTTATAAAAAAGCAGCGACAGAAATCTAACACACAGCACTTAATTAAATAATGTTATATATTTACTCTTGAAAATCTGTATAATTTGCTTAAATATAGTTTGAGCTTATTAACGTCACTCCTGATCAGTAAGAAGGTACGCATCTTGCCGTTTTGAGCTATGATCAAATGAAGAGGACGATACCAGAGCTAAGCATCACTCATCTTATTTCCGTATTAATGGGGTTAATTCCATTTAATTTGTAGCCATTTTTTTTCGACATAGATTTTGCAATAGGGATAGAACTCAAATTTTCAGTATGATTTCGATATCACGAATCACGAAGCTTATCAACATGTCTACAAACATGAAACTGATGGAATGACTTGTGAAATTGAACATTAAGTTGTGTGTGTGTGATTCCCCTTATTATAAAAAAAACTTTTTTTTGTTATTTTTTGTTTGAATTAGATTAATTGATATTGAATTTCATATTAGGGATTACAATAAATGCCCTTTTTCTATTTTTGGTATAGGTTGGTGCCTCTAAAGGAACTTCATTATCCTTTCTGGTAATCCTAATAAAATACATCCCTTAAATTTAACGTGCTTGTGTGGCCGTGGTAGTAGTGAGTGAGTAAGTGAATATGTACGTCGCACTGTTCAGCTACTCGAGGGCTTTTGGTTACGGACCTCGTAATTTTGAACCATGGACAAGTGACGAGGATGACACATGAGCTGGCACCCCCTCTCTTAACTACCACACCAACGGGAGGATGTTTGAGCTCTCGACCGATTTCACGTGCATCGCTCCCCTATACGGCGGGTCTTCAGAGGTACTAGGCTCGAACTCATGACACGCCAGTCACGAACCCGTTACCTTGATGGCCATGGTAGCAGAGAGATTATGGTCATGGACTCGTGGCCGGCGTGTCATGAGTTCGAACTCTATTACTACTGAAGATTTGCC
The DNA here is from genome assembly GCA_019973955.1 of Trichonephila inaurata madagascariensis. Classification (NCBI taxonomy): domain Eukaryota; kingdom Metazoa; phylum Arthropoda; class Arachnida; order Araneae; family Nephilidae; genus Trichonephila; species Trichonephila inaurata. The sequence goes on from BMAV01021782.1 coordinate 37,728, forward strand.
TTTCAGAGAGGCTGAAGCACATTAAATCAAAGTACTCCCGTTGGTGTGGTGGGGAAGCTCGGATAGGAGGTATCAGCTCAGGTATCGTACTCATCATTTTATCGAGGCTCATTATTATAAGGTCCGTTGCCAATATAGCTCTCGTGTTGTTTTATGAAGAGCGACGTTAATTAACACTCACTAGTTATACTTGTATTGCCTCTGGCGTAGTTTTTAAATTATCGTATTATTACATATTTTGCAAAGACCATTGACGGTTAATAAACACAATTTGAAAATTAATTTGGTCCGGTAAAAAATTTCGTGTAATCTACATTGTATACAGTTGTATAGTGCTATGAAGAAATAAATATTATACAGTTCACTTATTCAAATATTAACACCGCAGTAATAGAAATATTTGCTGCATTCTCGCCAAAATTTTTTTAATAACATATTAAGATGACCATACAAAATCTTTTTTTTTAGTTTAAATTATAATTCTGTATTACATATTCCAGATATCTGATTCACTGTTAATATGAGACCTAAAATTTGATGGAAAAAAATAACTGAAAAAATACGTGATGGAAGAATTTAAAGGTAATGCTAGTTAATTTTCTGGAAAAATGAAAAGATTTTAATACATTTTCTAAGAAATGTATATAATGTAGGATCTGTGAAAAATGGCAATCCTTTCCTGCAATTGAGTTAATTTTATTGGGATTAAAAAGTAACATCTAATTAATTTTTCTAAGATTTTGGATGACACGATAGAAAGAGCAAAATGATTCACATACGTTTTCAATGTAATGGCATTCTTTGCATTTATTTTCGTACATTACAGAAATGCATAATAAATAAAACTTTCTACACACCGCATGTTCTTATCATTTCTTACTTCCTGCCATTCATTTTGAGAAATATTTGCATGCATACCAGACAACAATAATCATTCTTCGCAAGCCACGTAAAAAGACACTGTGTATCATCACCTCCTTTTTCGGCACCCTTGGAAGAAAATTGCTTGCTCGGCGTGAATGTTTATTCTTATAATTTCCTCCAATAGAAGACGCTGAATCCATTCGTCTTTCACGCACTCATAACTCGTGATTCGTTGTTTCCCTCGCTCGGAATAATCGTTTCCTCCTCGCAGTCCTCTCCCTTATCGCCGCGTGTACTCTGGTTGTTTCATTCAAGCATGAAATAAGCACTATGAATACAGAAATACCCGAGTGCGAAGAACAAGGGAGATGGTCCGAGAAACGAAAAGTTAGAAATGGAAGAGACAGCGAAAAAAGTTTTGTTTCTTTTTTGGTGGGTGTCCTTTTGTTGATATCTTTCAAAATCCATCTGGTGCTCTAAAAAAAAACGGACTCGGAGTTGTTCTCTTACATAAGCCGAAATATACCAAGATGGGAAATATCTGAGTACTGACCATTTGGGTAACGCCATATTTGGACACAGCCGTTTAACACAAGAATTAAATATCAAACAATTTGAATTTTTAACAGCACTCTGATAAACGCATTTATCCCAGCATAAAATAATCCATAATGTGCGCATAAACATTTACATTTTATATCAGTTATTTCTTATGCATAAATATTCTTATTTAGCGTTTATGCATACATATTTCTTTACGAAGTAGCATAATTATTCATATATTGCGGATAAACAGTTTAATGTATTATATATAGATAAGTATCTTTACAAGATTTAATGATGCTGAAAGTTTTTTTTCCATCTATATGCAGGGGGTGTCCCAAAACGCTGCATTTCTAGATTCATCGTAGAAAGTACAAAAAAAAAATGCCCAAAGAATTGTACATGTACGATCTATCGTTTACGAGAAATATACGAAAATTAAAGTTTGACGTCACACACCCGTATTAGACACATCAACAACAGTTTTGTAAATATTTAACCCTCCAAGCGGTCTGCACGTAAAATTCCGCCATTCCAGAGATGCTTTTTCTGTCTTCAAGCAAGATTTCCAAAAGCGGCCGAGCCGCATTCTTAAAAATACGACTCAACGGCTTTTGAGAACCCCACCTGAAAGCAAAAAAATATGTGAGGTGCATTTTTGAAGCATCTCCAGAATGGCAAGACTTTAAGTGCAGACCGCTTAGAGGGTTAAAAAGGTAGATGTTCAAAGTGCATATCAAGGCAGGTTTGAGCACACCGTGGAAGGGTTGAGAGCGGTGTCCGCCGAAGTACAAGCAGCCTACAGACGAGCAACTAAGTCCGTTTGTGTAGTCACTGCGTTTCGACACAGAAATTCTTTGAGAATGTTCATCGGTAAAATATCCAACGTTTTGAAAATAAGGTCGCGTTCAAAAGTCTCGTTCGGGCCGCCAAGCCGTTGTGCCGCTTATATTTTCCGCTTTCATTTGTCAGGTATCGAAATCCAGAAATGGAATACCACCGTTTATTAATACTGAGAGAGCTCTCGCCTTACAATTTTTTAGTCCAGCAAAATCATAAAACGGGAACAGCTAGTCTTCTTTCTTCTCCCTTCTTTCATTCTAAATCGACCCTTTTAAACTCCAGGGGTAGGTCACCTACACACCCTTTGCCACTTCTAATTGGTGGGCTACAAATTTTGCACGTGGGTCCTCCGAAGTCATTTGCACTCCACTAGTGGGGTGAACAATGGCCCGGCTCCTTCTGATCTCTATTGCGACAAAGGCCTGTGTCCAACTCCTGGAGGCCATAATTCGTCCGGTCATATTTTTCGCCGAGGCCACTTCTGCGACACTCCTTGGAGCCAGAACTCGCTATACAAATTGGCTCTATCAATGGGGTATGATAATCTCAACACAAAAAGACTGTGTCTTGTCTATTGAGTGCTCTGGACCAACAGACGTCTGTAAGTCATGAAGAAAGAAAGTAGTAGAAACTACTAAGCCATTCTCCCAAA
>BMAV01021782.1:41575-53101 GCA_019973955.1 Trichonephila inaurata madagascariensis
TTCTGTGTCAAAAATGTACTTCTCATTTGAAAGTAGCCAGTCAGCCGCTGCTCACCGTATATTGGAGAGCAGCGTTGCCCGAGGAACACCCCTTGGAGGTCGACTACCTGATGTTCTTCGAGGGCTGTCCTTCTTTCTCTCACTCCTGATATATACAATCTAGACAGCCCCGGGGAAGTCAAGTCTTGCGACATCACTAGCACTTCTATTAGAAATGAGTCCATCTGCATTGACTCTAAATCGGGTAAAACGGAACAAGAGTCGTGCGTTGATGGGAAGGGGCGAGGATCAACGCGTCCACAACAAAACTACACGGCACGCTTTCTGGAAAAGTGAATAAAATTCAAAACACCGTCATTACAACAAATAATTTAGAACAGAGACTTACAAACGTAAAATGATTTGAATTTAATTATTACTAGTAAACACGCTATTCCATCTTCTGAGTTCATTAAATTTTGAAATAAAAGTTGAGAGTGGGCCAGGTGCCTTCCTGGAGGTCTTGAAGGGTAGCTGGCCTACATTCGTAGCAAGCGTGGGGGAACCAGGGAAACCCCATGCGGCCAGCTCGATGACGATCTCGTTATGTCAACGAATATGATCTTCATCTTCCAGTTCGAAGAGCTTCGCTGCTCAGCCACTGGTGCGGCACTATTTGTGCATTGGTTAGCCGGAAGTGGACCAACGCTGTCACTTTTCTTTGGTCACAGTTCGGGTTTCTTTACAAAATTTGTCCACCATAATCTATCCACCTTAATAAAATGTCAAGTTCAATAAATTTATATATTATTAATATCATTGCATGATTTGCCCGTATGACAGTTTAATATTCATTTGGGGAAGTGTAAAAATTATAATTTTCAGGGATACAGATGTTCCAACTGCTATATAAGACTTAATATTTCAAACTTGTTATTCTTTTTGAGTCAATAGTTAAAATAAAAAACTTGCCGAAGAAAATGCTGCCTAGTATCTGTTAACATCTGCTGCCTAAGTACACGTTCTATAATCGATTTTTGTTCTCAATGAGTGTGATTTCAGATTTTAAAAACTCTTATGTTTTTGTTAGTTTTTACTTTAAATTTTAAATCCCATTTTCTGTGAGTTGCGAGACTAATTTCTATGGCGATTAAATAATCCGGAGACGATGAAAATTAATATCTCTCACGAGAAAATATTCGTAGAAATTCTCTTAGCTTAAGGGAACTGAAAAGGCCATTAAGTAGTATGCGGACGCGTATGCTCACCAGATAAAATATTAAAACCCATCCCTTTGAGAGCAACTTGTGACATGAGGGTTGAATTACAAATGGGATACAGGGAAGAAATGAGGGAAAAATATTGTCAATGGATGATTTTTAAATAAATTCAACTTTAAACATAAAATAGAGTATTGTTTTTAAAAAAATAATACTACACACAGATAACCAAACAATATAAACACATTTAAAAAAAATAGAATTTTTTCCAATAAGTTATTTGGTTAATTTATTAAATATTTAACTAGAGCTGAAAAAAAAAAGAATTTCAAATAAATTCTCTTTATGGAACGGGAAACTGTCCTAGGTGAGTACTATGAGGAACGTATGAAATATTGTCAGGTTTCGTCTTAGATCTAAAATATAAAACAGGCAAATAATTATTATTTAATCTTTGTATCTTTATCTTTCATTTTTTTTTTTTGTAAATTGTATGTCTGATATGCACCGGAACTTATCAAATAATTTTTTTTTAAATTAACTTCTTCGACGCCGTAAAAGAAATGAATATATTTGACACACACATCTTGAAAACTAATCTAACAAATGTTTATTTTAACTCCCAAAGTCTTATGTTTTCTAAGGAAGATGAGGATTTATATGTATATAGTGCTTTTTGGTTAGAAAATGTATTAGCCTCTTGCCACAACACCAACGATAAAAGGAGGAATTTTGTAATGTTCGTGAACCTAAAAGAGTTAACCTTTAATGTGTGTGACAAAATATTGATATATAATGCGCCGATAAATTATTTTGAACACTGAGTTTAAGTTAAAACATTTTGATACGAGGAGAAGTCAAAAAGTAAAGGGACTTTTGCAATTTCTCTTTCCACGATTTGGCGACAGGGCTAGTATTCAGCACTGAATGAGGGGTAGTTGGCAACACTTCTCTACAACGTGGCACTCCAGTGGTGTAACGGAGAATATTAGGTCCCCCCTGCAAACTCAAGCTTTGGGCCCCAAGCCCAAATACGACCCGTTAACGTCAGTCCAGCTTTGTGCCCCCCACAATGCGGGGGTGCACGTTACGCCAGTGTGGCACTCGTGTTTCCTCGTAGTTGTTGGGGTGTACGAGACCGTTCAACATGGCAGCTCCATTATCGATCTGAACCAAGGAGGAAAGGAGAGCTGTAATTCGCTTTTTGCTTGCTGAAGGTGTGAAACCTGCGGAAATTATTCATCGCATGCAAGTGCAGCATGGTGACAGCTGTTTATCGCGAAGCAAGATCAACGAAGGGATAAAACGCTTGAAACAGGGAAGAACTTCTTTATGTGACAACGAAAGATCAGGCAGTCTGTCGACGTCAACCACTGGGAGTCGTCACCGTTGAGAGTACAGTGATAAGAGGGATGTCTAGTATCCAGTACAAATATCACACCTTCCGCAAAAAAAGCGAATTACAGCCCTCCTTTTCTCCTTGGAGAAGATCGACAATGGAGCTGCCATGTTGAAGGTCTCCTGCACTCCAACGACTACAAGGAAAGACGAGTGACACGTTATATAGAAGTGTTGCCGACTACACCTGTTGCTAAACCTTGGAAATAGAAATTGCAAAAGCCCCTTTTGTTTTTGACTTCCTTTCGTACACAGAAAGTAAAAACTTATAACTAGTTTATCATAATCTTTATATCCTTATTTTTTAAAACGTTTTTGTATATTTTTAATACATGTATTCTTATTCTTAAACATATATTGTAAAAATGAATTACGTGCAACTTTAAAAGAATAATAGCTTAGAGCTGGACTTGAAATGCTCTTCTTCCTTATTAATATATAAAAAAAGAATTCTTTATCAATACTGATATTGTATTTCCAAGCTCTTAAAAAAATCTAATTTTCGAACTTTTTGTGAAAATTACCCTAACTTTTTTTTATAATCAATATTTATTCTATATTTTTTCTTCAACTTTCAATCTGTTATGAAATTTATTATTTATTTTCGTATTCTCGCTTTTGAAATTGAACTAGTTTAAATGTTTTGAATTTGAGAAAAGAATTACTTATGATTTGGAAGTTAAGACTTTTTAAAGGGGAAAATATTGTTCTAATCTTGTATTAAAAGCTACGACTAAAAAAAAATGAAATACGTTTTACATGCAGGGTGATTCGCTACCAAACCGACGAATTTGCATGGTGTATAGGGGCTACAGAGACAACTCGGAAACATATGGAAATGCAGAGTCGCAATTGCCGCAGCCACAAGGTATGATGCAAAGAAGTAGATAAAAAGAACAGATACAGAAACACCTAAATGTGAGAGAAAACTATATATTGAAAGGTTGTACTACAACAGGTGTTGAGAATTACGACCAGAAGTCGTTTTGTCAGGCCTGCCAGCGGCATTGCATGAAATTCCTTACGTTCTGGAAGATTCCTGGCATGTCACGTATCCTCTTGGTAGCTGCAGATATTCGAACGCTGAGGTATTCAACTGACCTTCGGACGTCTCGTACAATAAAAAGAACCAGTTAACTCATTAAAGAACCAGTCTCACGTATATAAACTTCTGTTCACACTTTCGAAGATGGATCATCATGTATTGTGATGTGGAACACACCTGTTCGGATAATCTTCCTGATACAAAAACCGAGTGGATTGACCGTTACAATCCGCATCTCCACACACAATCAGCATGTTGTCAGTTCCTCGTTTGAATACAAGTTCATCCTACTGTATCCAAAAACGAATCGCAAATGACGTCTTCCAGGGGCACTGGTGTTCACGGAACCTTTCGTTCAGAGCTATCTACTGAAATATTGCCTGAAATAATCTTCCAGAAGGCCCGGAATTCCATGCAGCTTCACTGTCAGACTTCCCAGAGACTTCTGGTCGCGATTTCGAACACCTGTTGTAGTACAATAAAAAGTTTTCTGTCCCATAAATGTGTTGCTGTTTCTATTACTTTTTCTTCTTCTTTGCAACATAGCTCTTAACTGCAGCATTTGCGACACTGCATTCCTTTGTGATTCCGAGTCGTCTTTGTAACCCCTACACACCTTGCAAGTTTGTCGGTCTTCTAGCGAATCACCTTGTATGTGTAGTCCTAAATACACGACACGCTAAAATACTTAAGTATCCGACTACGTTCGGAACCATGATTTTGCAAAAGCGTATAAATGGATAATATTTATGATATTTATTGTCACAGATTAGCAATTGTATATAAAATTGTTTTATGAATAGTATTACAACAAAAAATTATTTAATTACAATATTTTGACAAAAAATAAATGAACATAGAATGACCAATTTTCAAAATATTTTTTTGTGAAAAATGCTTCTATTATAATAATATTTTGCCTGTATATTCTCAGACCTCTGTACAGAGGCTCAACTAGAATTTTTGAAATATATAATTTAGAAATGGGTTTATCCATGTTTTATGACAACAGAGGGGAGAAATTTTAAGAAAGAAAACGCCGATAATTATTTTAATGGGTTGTAATTCTGAAAATAATGTGAATTTTTCTAAAGTCGTGGTTGAGCCTCTGTACAGAGGTCTGAGCTATATACAGGCAAAATATTATTATAATAGAAGCATTTTTCACAAAAGAAGAACATTTTGAAAAAAAGGTTATTTTTAGTCAATTTTTTGCTAAAATATTGTATTTAAATAATTTTTTTTTGTCATAATGTCCTTAAAACAATTTTATACATGTATTCTAATCTAAGTGACACTAAATATCATGAAAATTATCCATTTATGCGCTTTTTTAAAATCACGGTTCCGAACGTAGTCGGATACCTTAAGTGATGCAAAAATATCTTCGTTGTTCATTATCAAATCACCCGATTCAACATTGTACATAGTGTGATTTTAGAAGAATAATTTGACATTTTTATCTTACTTATGCTCAATCATAATAAAAGGAATGACATCTTTTTCTAATGCCAAGTTGAATAATTTCTGTTATAAATCAACACCTTTTTAAGAGTACAGCGTAATTGTAATTTTAGTTAACAATGCTTTTAAATTTCGAACTAATTTTTTTTTTTAAATAAGAATTTTACATTTAGCTCTCCAAAATTTCCCCTCAAATCCTACCCAACGTTTGACTCTCATTTAAATACCACACATAATAATGTATTCAGATTATCATAGTTTTTTAATCAACATGAATTTTAACAGCGAGTTTTATTTATTTTTTAAAAAATTTAATCTTTTTTTATGGAAGACAAATATTCCTTAGAAAAAGCGAGCTTGAATTATTATGTAAATATGTTTTAAATAGCGTCATCTACAGATGTTTTCACACCACAAAAAATTGACTCTTAAAAGTTAAAATCTCATTTAACTTGCGTAAATCATTTCAAACAAAACAATATACACTGAGAAATACTTTAAAAGTAATTACATACTGAAAAAAATATATAAATTAATAGCCACCTTCTTTAAAAAAGAAGAAAGAGGGTACTTCTCCTTCATAACCATACTGAGAATTTTCGATGCCAAGATGGTGCATTAAAATAATTCATGATTAAGCATTTGTGCGGAAAGATGATATGAAAATCTGTGTTCCTTGAAGCAACATATAGATGTGTATATAGCGATAATTACTAGGCCAAGACTTTCTAAAAAAAATGATATTCATTCATCTTATCTTAAAAGTTATCGGAAAATTTTAGTCGTTAAAATTATCAACGCCTATTTGGCGAGATCTCCGCAAGTGCGCCAATTTTCATGTCTCCGGAAAAATATGCAAGTAACCAGATACTGTTATGCCGACCGATATATCAAAGATTACGCAGCTTTGTTAACCGATTTTCTTATTGAACTTCTGTCTAAATATTTTGGTTCTCGTTTATGAGCACGAGAGGAAAATAAATTAACTTCAAAGCATTTGACTGTTTTTAAATAATTTCGATAGTTTTTAATTTCTGTTCGTATTTTTTTTCTTTGAGCTCATTTTGCATAAGAAATATCGCAAATTCTTTCAAGTATTGTTTTAAAAAGATAGCTAATAGTTATTATAAGTTAACTTTTTCTTTTGAACCAGATTTCTTAAAATGAATTTTAAAATAATTGCTTAGGAATATTTTCATATCCGTTTAGTCTCTAAATGACATCAAATAACAGCCATTAGCTATGTACTTAAAACAGCAGTTTATTGCAAAGCTTATTGCCCTAATATGGAAAAAAATCCATAGAAGATGGATATCAAATATGTCGTCAAATGTAGTCAATGTAGAAAAATCGTTCTTGAGTATTTTCAAATTCAATAATAAAAATGAATAAATCACACGATAACAGCTTTTGGCGGTGGCTTTTTTTGGTGAAATTGGTCAACTGTATTACAAGTACCTTAACACGGAATATTTATTGTTTATGTATACACGTATCAAATAATTGTTTTATTGCGACTAATTTATTACTTCTTCCTTATGTAAAGTTTGAATTAATATATTTCACATATGGAGGATAAGAAGATAATCATTTCTAAATTATATTTATCATACATCTACACTATTAAGCAAATTCCGCCAGTTTGGTTTTGGATTTTGTGAAGTGAACACGTACTAAGTGATAATCCAATACATCGCCAAAAACGCTTGTGTAATTGCTACGGATGATTTGAAATCGAATTGTTTAAATTGATTTACAATTCCTTTCCTTTTTAATTTGACTTAGTACCTTTTAAAGAACTTTTATTTATATTTATTAGATTTCTTTTTACTTTTTAGCGTTAAATCAAGGTTACTACTTGCGATAATATGTAAGTATTAGATATTTTAATGTACCTCAAAAACAACAAAAAGCTTTGAGAATTCAAGAAGTTCACTCATATTTCTGAATATTCAGCATTGAATTCAAACATATCATTATATTAAAATCGTCATTCATCACATCACGGGCAAAATAGTATACTTATGACATTTATTTTAAATTAGATTATTCTTTTTATTTTACAGTCTAAGATTCCACTATTTAACAAATTTTTTCAAATGACGAGCTTGGTCATTTTAGATAAAGCTAGGTAACATAGTCAACCTCAATTCGAGACCATCATCAGATACAACATGGAAGCTTAAAATAAAAATGAAATGTGACTTGCGTCAGCTTTCTTTCAAAATAAGACCAGAATAGTTCGGCTCCCTTTAGATTAAGATTATGATATCACACTGATGTTTCACAAAGTGCTGGTAATCTTTAAAAACAATTATTTAAAATAATTTATTAAAAACAAAATTTTAAAAGCTTTATAAGCTTACATTTTGTTCGTACTGATTGTATCTATAAAAAGTTTAATCTATTTTACAGTACTTAAAAATTGCGAGATGATTTGTTTGAAACACAACTCAACTCTCACGTATATTAAAAACTTTAACTTTCGCTTTAAAATACTTATATCTGATTGGTTGAAATTCATGGAACTCAATTGTATAAGCAAATTTCGCTAGTTTGACTTTGGATTTTGTGAAGTGAACACGTACCAAGGGATTCTCCAAAAGTTCGACAAAAAACGCTTGTATAATTGCTACAGACTATTTGAAATCAAATTGTTTTAATTGATTTATCATTCCTTTCCCTTTTAATTTGACTTAGTAGCTTTTTAAGCGCTTTTATTTATATTTATTACATTTCTTTTTACTTCTTAGCGTTAAATCATGGCTGCTACTCTAACTTTGAGCGAGTCTTTCGTTTCAGATATGGACTGGGAGGACACCGAGGTCTGTGCGGAGGAAATGGAGTGGGAGCCCATCTGTACCCGCGACAGCGAACCCATGGACTGGGAGGATATCCCTCAAGTAAAAGCTTCCAAGAGGTCCAAGGTAAGCGAACCTGTAGAGTTTAAGTTAAACGTTCCTTTGCAGAATGAGGCAGGAACTCCAGCGTCGAAGAAAGTAAGCCCACCTCCTAATCTTACCTCTTTGCAGGGTATTGCTACTCCTCCACAACCTAAAAATGTCAGTGCACCCTTAGAACCTAAGCCTAACCCTTCTTTACAGGTGAAGCTGACACCACCAACATCCCAAAAAGTGAGTCCCTTTACTTCCGAATTTATCCGGCACAAAATTCGCTCAGAGCCGAAAGTGAGTATTCCTGAGGTGTGTGCTCAGACTGATAGAGTTATCCTTAAGGCTCGGCTACCAGCCTCTCCTAGGACCTAGTTTTTCCCCCCTTAATAGCCTTAAAATATCTAGACCTACATTATATAACAACAACATATCTATCTCAAATATTTTTAATTGCTAATCACTGTGTTCTTCTGCCGAGTTTATAGGGAAAAGTATAAAGATAGTTTCCCTATTCTAACTAGAATATTTTATTCAGGTATTTTGAAAATGCAATCGGGTCATTTTGTTAAATATTGAACTAACTTTTCTTATGATGAAGTCAAAATGCAGTAAATACAAGGAATTTTTGTTCAAGGAATGTAAGCAAATTTTTAGGCTTTCCCCCATAGTTCTTTTTTCATAGTTACATATATTTAGTCGAATAATCAAACATCCAGATAAAAGCAGTCGTTTCATAGGTAACGGTAGACGTTTTTTGATTCCTTATTTAACAAAAATGGATATAAATTAAAAATTTTAAATTTAAAAAAAAATTAAATCTGTATTGTTTTTTATTATTTATTACTAAATTATTTATTTAATAATAAATTCATACATTGTTTTCTTGAGAACAAAACCGGATTAGCTTTGAAAATTTTTAATTGAAAATAGAAATAAAAAATATTATCTCTCGGGGGAAAAAAGGAGTTTTTATACTTGAAAAAATCACTACAACGCGCTGGGCTGAACGGAGGGAAAAGAAAACTGTCTGACAAAGAGAAGTGGAAGAAATTTCGGAAAAATGGGTTTAAATGACATAAATATAGAAATTACTCTCATCATTCTCTCTCTCTCAAACACAGAAGTGCTGGCGTCTAGAGAAAAAGGGAAAATTTTCATGGGGATAAAGTTGTACCCGCGGAAAAAGTCCTTGCGACACCGGGCTAAGCAGGGAGAAAACAGACCCGTCAGAAGGAACAAAGACAAGGCAGAAACTTCGAAAAGGAGAATTTTAATGCCATTAATATAGAAATCCTCCCCCCACTCACCAGTAAGTCCTGACACTAATAGGGGAAGAGGAATCTTCCAAGGAATAAAGTTATACACGCTGTTGTAAGGGAAAAAATTAGATCCTCGGAGGAGCTGGTCGCCGAGCCTTAAGAATAACTCTATCAGTGGGAGCACTCACCTCAGGAATACTCACTTTCGGCTTTGAGCGAATTTTGTGCCGGATAAACTCGGAAGTAAAGGGACTCACTTTTTGGGATGTTGGCGGTGTCAGCTTCACCTGTAAAGAAGGGTTAGGCTTAGGTTCTAAGGGTGCACTGACATTTTTAGGTTGTGGGGGAGTAGCAATTTCCTGCAAAGAGGTAAGATTAGGAGGTGGGCTTACTTTCTTCGACGCTGGAGCTCCTGCCTCATTCTGCAAAGGAACTTTTAACTTAAACTCTACAGGTTCGCTTACATTGGACCTCTTGGAGGCTGTTACTTAAGGGATATCTTCCTAGTCCATGGGTTCGCTGTCGCGGGTACAGATGGGCTCCCACTCCATTTCCTCCACACAGACCTCGGTGTCCTCCCAGTCCATATCTGAAACGAAAGACTCGCTCAAAGTTAGAGTAGCAGCCATGATTTAACGCTAAGAAGTAAAAAGAAATGTAATAAATATAAATAAAAGCGCTTAAAAAGCTACTAAGTCAGATTAAAAGGGAAAGGAATAATAAATCAATTAAAACAATTTGATTTCAAATAGTCTGTAGCAATTATACAAGCGTTTTTTGTCGAATTTTTGGAGAATCCCTTGGTACGTGCTCACTTCACAAAATCCAAAGGCAAACTGGTGAAATTTGCTTAAACAATCGCGTTCCATGAATTTCAACCAATCAGATATAAGTATTTTAAAGCGAAAGTTAAAGTTTTTAAAATACGAGAGAGTTGAGATGTATCTCAAACAAATCATCTCGCAATTTTTAAGTACTGTAAAATAGATTAAACTTCTTATAGATACAATCAGTACGAACAAAATGTAAGCTTATAAAGCTTTTAAAATTTTGTTTTTAATAAATTATTTTAAATAATTATTTTTAAAGAAAACCAGCACTTTGCGAAACACATCCGTGTAATATCAAAATCTTAGTCTAAAGTGAGCCGAACTATTCTGGTCTTATTTTGAAAGAAAGCTGACGCAAGTCACATTTCTTTTTTATTTTAAGCTTCTATGTTGTATTTGATGAGGATGGTCTCGAAATGAGGTTGACTAGGTTACCCTGCTTTATCTAAAATGACCAAGCTCGTCATTTGAGTAGATTTCTTAAATAGCGGAATCTGAGATTATCAAATACAAAGAATAATCTAAAATAAATGTCATGAATAAAATATTTTGTCCATGATGTGGTGAATGACTGATTTTAAATATACTGATATGTTTGGATTCAATGCTGAATATACAGAAATATGAGTGAATTTCTTGAATTCCCAAAGCTTTTTGTTGTTTTTGAGGTACATTAAAATATCTCATACTTACATATTATCGCAACAATCGCCAACTCTATTAATAACTCGCCAAGTTGGCAACCCCGGTTTTCTACGTGTCGCACGTGCTGAATTGGCACCCATGGGCTTCGTTTCATATAATGTCGCCAATAGGTTGCTATAATACGTGAATACCAAATATTTCTTTTACGAATTGTCACTTCTGAAATCATCAGTCATTATCACTGAGGAATGAAATTTATATGCTCCGTGATAAAGCAGTTGTGTGGCGATAATCTTTAGAATTGAATTCTGTGACTTTCGAGAGAGTCTCCTAACTGTATTGATTAAACTGAAATTGTGCAATAATACACAATTTTTTACGATGATTGGGAAACATTATGTGTGTGAATTATTAAAAATAAACTTGGACAGAAAACTAAAAACTAATCTAATTCCTTTGGTTTAAATAAATGTAGAAGTTTTATATCATCTAAATGACTTCATACACTCGGTAAAAATAGACACGATTCCTTGGGATTTATGACTCCAAGCCATGTGTGTGTAGATTCATTGTAAAATACTTTTCAAAAACAGAACATGGATACTCGAAACAAAAGCAATTTTATGCATTTGAAAAAGATTTATAGTTAGTGTAGTATAGTTGGAGGGAGGGGGGCTTTGGATTTGGCAATTTTTATCTAGATATCTTGGTGAGATAACAAATTCTGGCTTTCTGACACCTATCGCTGAATAAAGTAGCTAGGTGATCAATTTTGGTCGCCAAAAGAAATTG
>BMAV01021782.1:58394-69168 GCA_019973955.1 Trichonephila inaurata madagascariensis
CACTTCCTCCATGATTCCGGCTGCTTGGCTTATCTGAAATAAAAAAAAATTAATGTCGTTTTAATCTATAAGCTTAAATGCACCGAATGAGCTATACTCAATTCAAAATATCAAAAATTGGATTTTTGGTAGATCTCTGAAGAAAAAATTTCGAATTTCATGGTTTTTCTGTTATGTTTTTGATATAAAAATAGAAATATTTTGAATTTTGGAATGATCGCAGCTCATTTGGTGCGTATATTTGTTCTGAGTTGACCCTATAAATTTTAAGTCATTCGGTCAAACCGTTTAGTTTGAAAGTTTTAAAAACACAGTTTTGAGAAAAACTCGTTTAAAGTTTCAAGTCGGATTAAAACAATGAAAACCTTAACTTAGCGCACCGAACAGCTGCTCTTCTAACACTTGCTTCTTTATAACGACTTCGAATCTTAAAAAATCACTTTACCACCGTATTCTAGACATGTTAAGGAAGCAATTTATAGAAAATACATAAACATTTTTTTGATTTTTTGAACCCATCACATGGGTGAACCCCCTTCAATAGAATATAAAGTTTTAATATTCTCTTTTTCTTGGTCTTAAAAGGTCTTTTCTTCAAGAGGTTTCTTCAAAAAATGATAAGCTCAAAGGATTTCCCAAAGTGTAAAAGTTTTAATATCCCTGGTTTAGAATATTTGGGTATGTAAAATGAAAGGAAAATTAGGAAATAAAAGTAAAAGAGAATTTCTAATGAGCAGTGGATTGGAGTCTTTTCATTGCAGACCTAGTACATTCCCCGGAAGCTGGTATTTCTTTTTAGTGCGGCACCATATAGGCGGATACCAATCGTCGCAGGTAATTTTGACGCCCAGTTTCGTCCCTAAAGGGAAAAACAATGACAACATAATATTGCTCGCCAAGAGGGAGTTCTAGACACAAATAAAAAAAACCCAGAAAATTCACATTGGAATTAATCTTACGTTTATTATTATTATTTTTTAAAAAAATTTATTTTTTACTAATTTCTATATCAATATTTAAAAGAAATTTCAATGTTTAATTACTCAAAAATTATAAGAAAATCTAGACTTTTAAAATAGAAAAGTTTTTTTGAAACAAATTTATGAACCAAATCTTTATAAAGATTGAACACAAAACACACACTACTAACACGTCAAACGAATGAAGGCGATTTCTCTAAATAAAACTCCATGTGGTCCCTACAGAAAACTGTTCTGTGGGAGCTTCTGGAATACAAATGCCAGATTTTCGAAAATCTGTCGCCTCATTTATCGATGAGAGCCCCAGGCGTAAAGAAAGGGAGTACGTATACTGCCACCTGTGGCCCTAGCATTCGCTTTGAATTGAGATTGAGCGTCTTGTTTGATTGATTTATGGATCAATCTCCGGAAAATGTACGAAATAAATGTGATATTATATGTAACTAAATTTTTCCTCACCCTGTTATGTTTCTTGAATATTTTAGTACTGCGGATTGCATCAAGAATTTCAAGAAGTTATTTCCTGTCAGATTTTAAGAAATTGTTTCAATTTATGCTTTATTTGGGTCACTGTGACATAAATAAAGCGTTTATAAAGCTAATAATGCGTAAAACCGTTATTTTTAGAATATCTTTGAAAGAAGTAGGGGTAAAACCTCTATCTCATCTGACACTTGTTATTATTTTTTTGCTGGAAACATATGTGCTGTTCAAGAAAATTCGTAACAAATACAAGATACTTTTTTTTGTAGAGAGCAAAAGTTGGGAATAAAATAAAAATTTAAAAAATCTTTCAAAGCAGGGAAATATTTAGTGTACTCTTAAAATCCTTTTGAAAAAAATCAAATTATTAATTTAATTGCTCGACGAAAATATTGTAATAAATTAATAAAATAGTTACGTTAATCCCCAATAGTTATTAATACAAACATTTTAAAAGATGATTGAAAAAAATATAGAGTATAAATATATAATAATATATATATCTCTAATGTACTTATAAAATTTAATGACTTTTCGACCGCAATGAAAATGAATTGTATATACTATTAAAAATAAATGTGCATGTAAAACATTGGTTATACGGCATACATCAATGCGACAATCCAGTTCCTGCCACACTTTACTAGACATGGTACTATTGCAAACTACGTTGTGAGCGACTTCCCCCTGAAGTCACTTCATCCCCATCTTGCCTACCTAAGAGTGTGGAAGGAAACAAAGTAGGACCAGAAACTTCCATTACAACGATTATTTATTTTACTCAAGCACACTAAGCAACAACAGATTAAATCTTAAGTGAATGTCCTAGGAGATGATATAGAGAAAGCAATAAACCCTAAGGCTGCATTCACACCAAGGCAGTCAGCGTCGAGCGTTGAACGTCTAGCCAATCAGGGACTTCATTTCCCCGGAAATGAAGTCCCTGATTGGCTAGACGCTCAACACTCAACGCTGACTGCCTTGGTGTGAATGCGGCTTAAGTGAACAAGCGCAAGTAACCAATTTAATTTAACCTAATCAATCGTTGACTATAAATTCCCAAACCACTAATTTACAGTGGCAAACACCGCTCTTGACTTAAGCTGCGAAAATCATCTTTATTATATCTCACCTTCGTAGCGACTGTAACAGTTTCTCAGCTAATTTTCTATTTTACAATTACAAAGCTCTGACTTTATGTAGTCGAACTAATCTACATATTAGGGTTTATTCTGGAGAGGGAAGGCTGTGAATTAAACGCGAATGCTAGCCCAAAGATTCCCCAAGAGGATTAGTGAAAAGATTCCGTAAAGATCCGTCACAACGTTTAGTCAGAGTAATTCGGAAAAACAAGTGATCAAGGATGTGATATCGAGTGGAATAAAAAAGGGGGATTAGATGTAAGAAATACATTTACAAACTTGCTTGCCGTTTTTTTTCTCAGCAGATGTGTGTGAAATTTGCATACCTGCTGGTTTCTTCAACACTAACACGACGCTCCGAATTTCTACATTCGTTCCCCCACTCCACTCGGCTGGTTCATCAGTCTCTCTATGGCTACTATTATCGCGATTTTCATAGACTAGACGTGGTTTGAGACCGCATGTTCTATGGCTATTTGATACCCTCATGCTGCCTACAATCAACCTTCTGAATTGGTAGGTCGAATTAGACAACACCCTGTATTAGTTCAGTCAAATGGTTAAAAAACCTTTACTACATTTTCTTGATTCAGTTTTATTGTTATAAAATACTTTATTATGTTTTTTTTGTTTCCATATATAATAAATGTTACTTTATTTATTCAATTCCTACTATTAACTCACACTCTCTATATATTTATTTGTTTGTTTATTTATTTATTTATCTTGGTGGAATTTTCAATCGTTAATTAAATGCATTTTAAAGCGCTCAATTGAGCTGAAATTTTATATACATGATCATTTTGGATGACAATACAATAATTTAGCTATAATTAATAAATATTAATTGATTAAAACTAATTATTTAAAGAATTACAAATACAGCCATGTTGGCATCATTTTTGGCGACTTAGCGACCATTTTAGCGATTTGTGTCAAAACTTGAAAAGGTTCTTTTTCTCACGTTTTAAAGCATTCAGTTGAACTGAAATTTAATATACACGATTGTTTTGTATGACAATACGATACTTTAATGATAATTAATAAAAATTAATTACCACTTAACTGCCCACTGTCATATGTCAATACATATTTATATTAATTGTAATTATTTAATAAATAGTAGCTAAAATAAAATTTTTCTTTGTTGATCTAAGTAGGAATTGACTTAAAAATATTTTTTTTTACATTACTTATTTTTATCCTGATTTGACACACAGTCTTATAATGGAGATACGAATTTTCCAAACTATACAAAATTCAAACATATATTAATACCTCACGTAAGCAACACAGAACAATTTCACAACTAGCACTTTTTTTCCCGCATACATATTTCTTTAATAATAAATCCTGTAGTCTATTCAGTTTCGAAAGAGGATTCCCGAAAAGGAAAAAGTCATAAAAGCGTATTATCAAACGAAAAGCCATGGCAAAACGAAAAACTCGCGGAGGTTGCAATTTTTTGAAAAATCTTTGATGCTTCATGTTTTCGAGTTAAGACACTTTCGGACGGAAATTTTCGAAATAGACGAGAAGTCTACTAAATTCCTTTTAGAACTGCGGTTCTAAGGAACATCGTTTTCTTTTTGCTTGTGAAATGTTTTTATTTGCTCTTTTTTCAGATCGGAAAAGGAAACAAATACAAGAAGAATAGGAGCTTATGAAAGAAAGAGCTTCGTTATAAACATTTATTCTCCCGCGTTTGTGAAACGGTGGGTGGGAGAATCGTCCATGCTTCTTTTCCCCTTTGTTCTTGTTTATGCTTGCATTTTCAACACATCCATTTTTAATGGTTTTCTCCACAGAATTCTTTATTTGGGAAATGTGAAATATTTATATTTCTTGTAACGTATTGAAAGAAATGTTGAGTAGTGTGGAAGACTAAAAAGGGAATTAATTTGTTTAAGTTGATGAATTACTGAAGAGATTTGCTCTCGCCTGTTTAGATTACAGGAATTAGATAAAGTCTGCTTCCTCCAATGGTTACCTGCACTTGTTGACATTGCAGTCAATGAAATTGCGGATAAACTGGCGAAAGAAGCTAGAAATCTTAATAATGACAACTTTGTCAACGTTACTTTATTAGACGCAAATGGTATCACAAATTTCAAATTGAGAGAGAAGTCAATTCCTGTAAAGCGGAAGGCGGTCTCAACTTATATTACAGATTTGAAGTCTAATATAAGTGGAGACCGCCTTATAACAAAGACCATTGCTAGGCTAAGAACAGGTCATCATAGAGGAATGCAGTTTTCTAGGGATGGTAGTAGATCCTATAGCAGTGCTTCTCAAACTTTCAATGTTTGCGACCCAATTTTCAATCATAATTTTTATAGCGCCTCCATTCTATCAATAACAATGTATTGAATGCAATAAAAATGTATTCTGACGCTAAAATTACAATACAAATTTAATTATAAACCATAAAAATTATCACGGTAAGTATTAAATTTTGTATATGACAATCTCTCATGTAAGACACTACTAATTATTAGACTTGTTTTTAATGTATGGATAAATTAATTATCAAAAACATTGGGCAGTACTGATACATTTATAAGTATATTTAATCAGTGTAAATGAGTATTTCATTTTTATTACGTCAAAATATTAAAAAAACTTTAGAAAAAATTCAGAATTTTAAATCTTTTGTTTTTGACTTTTCAATATTCTCGCGCCCCCATCATAGGGATATCACGCCTCTCTAGGGGGGCACGCCCCACAGTTTGAGAAACTCTGTCTTATAGGAATTGTGAGAGATAACTGTTTAGATACGAATCTAATACCTGCTTATATTTTTGACTGTCTAGCTATTCTTGCTGCTCTACAAGAAATATGAGTCCTTTTTTCGTTAACAAATCTCTATATGGACAATATTGAACAGATTTCCAGAACAGTCATCTGGGTCCATGGTCTGATTTAGTCCCGTCATGGATACGACATCATTATCATTTGATTATTCATTATTACGTCTGCAACTATTATTTACAATATTTGCACATGCATATATAAACTATTATTTTAAATTATTAAACACATCACAAGGATTTAGACGGGAGGAAGAAACAAGCAAACATCTGCTTTCTCTGATGGAGCAATCGAGTTTTCCTCAAAACTTGCTCTCTTTGTGACGATTCTTTTTAACCCTTTACCAGGCAGTGGTAAATATACTTATCACCCAATTCATCAATCTAATCTCTTTATCAATCATCTTCATCTGCCTGATTTATAATTCATTTTACATATTGCAATATTCCCAAAGCATATTTCATAAATTTTCGTGTTTACTATTGCTGATCTATGTTTTAATACATTTGATAAAGAATAATAATTAGAAATTCTTAATTTCCTTATTGCCACGTAAGAATACAAAATATTTCTAATTCAGTATTCCTTTTGAAGGCTGTAGTATTTACAAAATATATTTTAGAAATTTCATGTGGGGAGAGGTAAAAAGAAACAAAATGTACGAAGTAGGACTCAGAAGTTTCCGGACTGAGTCTATAACTTAAAAATATAATCAATTAAATTTTTGAAACACATCCTTTTCTCAAATGAGACCCTTGAGCAACAACACTTTTATCGCTTATAATTGTAATATTTTTAACCCTGAAACCCATTTTTAACCATGTACTTTAATTCAGTCTACAATGCACTTTAATTCTTTCTGCAGAATGTGTGTGAAATCGACGAACCTGCAAGCGATGTGCCAATTCAGGAAACAGGGTAAAGTCGACGGCGGTGAGATCAAAGGACTAAGGAAGATGTGACAAAACAGTTGTTTTAGTTTTCTGAATAAAGTTAGAATCGGAACGGGAACAGGAATCGGTGTACGGGAGCATGCTAAAGCACTTATGACTGCCCAGCCCACAATTTTGGTATCTTCTTTCAGATCGATTTACGCAAACAACGCAGGATGGCTTCATAGAATTCTTTGTTCACAATGCATCCTTCTTGGATAAATTCCAGATGTACAATGCCTTGGATATCGAAGAACACATCTGGCGAGACCTTCCCTTTTGAGCGATCTTGGTGGAATTTCTGTTTGCTTGGGGACTGTGGTGATTTCTACGTTTCCGATCGTCTCTTGGATTGAGGGTCGTATAAAAACACCGTTTCTCATCTTCAGTAATAATTCAGCCAAGTAGGGAAGGTCTTTATCACCAGCCGAGATTAAGTCTTCCGCTATTTCCATTCTAATTGCCTTTTTGAACATGCGTTCCAAACATTTGCTTAACATGCATAAGGTGTTGACACACTCTATGCTTGTTAGGATCCTTAGACTGTGTATCCATTGACATGTGTTCTCGGATATCCTTGCTGATTCTGCAATTTGCCTTGTTGTTTGAAGCATAATCTAACGTACCGTCCAGGAAGTCTTTTCGATATTCTTAGCGATGCGGGAAGCCTTGCAAACGTCCAGAGCGTTTGTCTTCTTCGACACTTTCCCTGCCCTCTGTGAAACTTCAATGCCACTCAAAAGCTTGCATTCATGATAATGTATCACTGCCGTCTGTACACAAGCTTTATCATTTCGTAAATCTCGATGGCACTCTTTTTCAGGAGATCATAAAATTTGATATTCATTCTCTGGTCAACAAACGCCGTTTCTTTCAATCGCTGGTTACTAAATACATCTGCCAACAAAATACAACGTTGTGGTGAGGGAACGTTGTGGGATTTAGGGAAAATCTTTTTAAAAATGGGAGGGGGACGGAGTAACACAAAAAAGTTATCTTGATAGCTCTATTGTGGAAATTTTTCACGTTATAAGCTCAGTCCAGGAACTTTTGAATCCTATCTCGAATAAATACCTTTCAATAGCACCCAGCGAGTTGTGTGCAAATATATTCTCACTAATCAAAGGAGTCTTGAAAATCAAAATAATTTAACCTAATATCTAAATTAATTCCTTTTCTGAAATTAATCTCGTCTCAAATGATATTTTAATGACCATCGCTAGAAAAAAAAATACCCCGGTAAATGCTTAATTTCTCAAGAATTTCATTTAAGGTTCGGTTCTATGCGTAATGAAGATCTTTAGATTTATGGCTATGGTGCTATCAGAGTAACGTCAGGTGAAAGGGGCTTTTCAAGGTATACAGCTATTTATGATTTTTTTTATACAGTCCCCAGAAATACTCTTGATATTATCTACGACAAAAAAGGGTACCAGGAGGGACTTGATAGTTGCGAATTTTAAAAGAATTTAGAATTTTCGGTCTTGGTTTCTTCACTTCAGGTCAGATGTGCCTGTAATTAATTAGGACTTACAATTCAATAATTTATCATTTACTTTCTTTAAATAATATTTATTTATGTTATATTTACGCACGCACAATTTTGATAACTAAATACCAATAAAAATAAATCAATTTCACTCATTTCTAATGAGTTGTTGATGTAGATTTCTTAAATGGAAAATGTTATTAGTGACATGTTCAAAAATCGTATCATGAATAAAAGCAGCAATTAAACATTTCGAATGTTTTCTTTTATTTATTACTAAATGTAATTAAAAAGGCGGATCTAATTTAATCTCCAAAAATTCATTCAGAAAGAGAATTTAGATGTCAATAGCTTAACCGCACACTAGAGCCGCAGGTGGTGGCGTAAGCCTTTCTTCTTTGTGAGGAATCATTTTTTTTGTAAATTTGACATTTGTATTCTGGCACCTTTTTCAATTTTCTCGTACTTTCTGTAAGAAATGTCAGGAATGTTATTTATTTAGAGAAAAAGCTCCCATTTGCGTTATAGGTTAGTGTCACGTCATTCAATCTTCATAAATTTTGAATCATGGATCCATGAAAAAAAATATATTTTTTATATTTAACTTTTCGCTTTTTGATATTTTTCTGAAAGGATGTGCAGTGGAGTTCTAAAGGTACGTATATTTATGTTTTTCTTATTTTGTTTTGGCTTTGTAAAGAATTCGCGTAAGTTAAATGATAATTAAAAATATCTCATCAGATGCACTTTTTATTATCCGCATACACAGTTTTTTTATAATAATTTTAATCTGGATTTTTATAAAGGTGAATAAAAAAGGAAAAAAAATCAGTTATAAGAAAAATATAAAACACATATTAACAAGTTAATGAAATGATTTTTGATATTCTTAAGACAAAATCTTTATTTCGTATCCTTTTACTATGACCTATATTTGAAAATGTATTTTTAAGTATAAGATAAAAGATGGGAACTACACTGTTGTTCAGTATTAAAAGAATTCCCATTTTTATAAACGAATTTCTCGAAAAAGACTGAGCGTAAAGTAAAATTTGTGTCTATAAAGAAAATTGCAAAGTTTTAGTTTCGATTGCGTAAGTGCATATGTACGTCTGGGCAGCAGAAATGCTTAGAAGAGTCTTTTTCTTTAGTGGCTTGAAAACCCCGAGGGGGCTTTGACCTTCTCAAGAATTTTTCTCCATACCTTTTTTTTTGGCCATGGGTTTCCAATTAGTTACTCTTAGGGAAGAGAAATCCTTTTCTAGGCTGTCAACCCTACGGAGGCTGGGAAAACCCCTAATTCTTGTTCCAATAGACTAGGCCGAAAATAATTTAGGTGTTAAACGTTCTTTGTTCATTCTAATAACATATCCAGCTCATTTAATTCTTTAGAGTTTAATATATTTAATAATCGCTGGTTCCCCAAAGGCTCAGTAGAGTTTTAATTTTAAACGTCTGCCTTAGAAGAATAATATGAAGCAAATGCTTCGCGAGCATACGCGTTAAAGAGGCTCTGAGGATTGATTGGCATTATGACTCTCTTACACGCATGAAGAAATGATTACTTTTTTGATTCCTCAGGGTAAGAAAGAAGAAAAAAATCTGATACATTTTAATTTATCTCTTACATGTAAAAAAGTTTTTCGTAATGTTGTAATAAATTTATTTATGCATACAGTATAGTTGAGGTATCCGACTACGTTCGGAACCGTG
This sequence comes from Trichonephila inaurata madagascariensis, assembly GCA_019973955.1. Classification (NCBI taxonomy): domain Eukaryota; kingdom Metazoa; phylum Arthropoda; class Arachnida; order Araneae; family Nephilidae; genus Trichonephila; species Trichonephila inaurata. The sequence goes on from BMAV01021782.1 coordinate 67,945, forward strand.
ATTTAAAAAAAACGCATAAATGGATAATTTTCAAGATATGTAGTGTCACTCAGATTAGAATACATGCACAAAGTTGTTTTAAGGACATTTTGACAAAAAAAAAAAGTTATTTAAATACAATATTTTGGCAAAAAATTAACTTAGAATAATCCTTTTTCAAAACGTTCTTCTTTTATAAAAAATGCTTCTATTATAAGAATATTTTGCCTGTATATAGCTCAGACCTCTCTGCAGAGGCTCAACTAGAATTTTTGAAAAATTCTCATTATTTTCAGAGTTACCACCAATTGAAATAATTATTGGCGTTTTTTTCTTAAAATTGCTCCCCTCTGTTGTCGTATAATATGGATAAACCCACTTCTAAGTTATATATTTCAAAAATTATATAGTAGTATATTTATGGCGCTCAATTGAACCACCATTAGGATGAAAGGGGGTACGCCACGTAGATCTTATTAAATTAAAAAATAATTGTATCCCTTGGTTCGTGATATTGACTTAGATATACTTTTTCTGTATCTATCAATACAAAATTATGTGTAAGCTTAAATATGTTTTTCGTCTATTAAATACTATACATGTTCAATTTCGAATAACATTAAAAACACAAATTTAGAAATATCATGTAATACCATATAAGAATATTTACAAACGTGCAATTCCAACTAACATTTTTTTTGTATTGCTTATACTCATATACACAAGTTGAAGTAGAAGCCCAAAGATGGCGTCTGCACAGAGAGTCAATTCGAAGATGACATTTCGCACTATCTTAAATTTCTTCTTATGTAAGAATTCCATATCTGGCTTTTTAAGAATTTCAGGAGGATCCTGAAAGATATCAGCAAAGGGACTCAGAATACAAGTATATTATTCTCTTTCCGAGCCTCTCTCTTTTTATTATTTTTTTTGTGACAACCCCCTCCCCCCTTTTTACTTTCGTTTCTTTACACTCGCAGTGCTTATTTCATGCTCGGATGGGTGTACTAGAAGAACTTACTATGACAAGGGAGAAAGGAATGCACGGAAAGAAGATTATGCCGAGAAACAAACGAAACGGGAGTCACAATGGCGTGAAAAACGAAAGGATATTCCGTGTCTTCTGCTTGCAAAAAAATTATAAAAATGTACATTTATGCGAAATAAGCATTTTTATTTGAATCATTTAAAGAAAGATATTAAAAGTAATGTACTACGAATATTTTAATTTGACTTGGAGGAAAA
>BMAV01021782.1:83136-126786 GCA_019973955.1 Trichonephila inaurata madagascariensis
TGAGAGTTGATACAAAAGATGGCACCACATGTTTCATAAATTCATATTATTATAGTTTGTTTAAATGTCATTGTGTATGTTTGAGTAGCCCTTGAATGTTTCCACTCAGATTTAGCGCGGGCTTTGCATTTGGAAGTGCAATTTTTAGGTAAGTTACCTCTATTTTGTAATGGATTTAGATATTTCTATCCATTATTTCCTATTGATTTTTGCTCAGTGTTATTTACAAATAAAGGGGGAAGGTTGGCTGGCCAAAAAACATGTTCAACCCCACTTTTATATAAATTAATTTTTATATACTAACTGTCCTAAGTCAGTATTGTTCATGGCACTGCAGCATCCATTTTATATTTATTATCTCGATTACTCTTTTGTCCTTCATTGTATGATTTTCCTGCTGTCTATGTGTTTGTCGAGTTTATTGTTTGGATGTGATCTCTTGTTAGTAGAGAATTGACCGATATATATATATATATATATATATATATAAAATTTTCAGGGGGGAGTCCAAGGATGAAACTACACCATTCTCGCGTATTATCCCTCAATACCCACCAAATATATTCTTTTGATTTTGTGGATTTGGGGAATAGAAAAACAGTGGAAAGTTAATTATTGAAATAACTGCATTAATTAATAACATAAATTTCATGTTGTTGTTGTCGAGACTTATGCCACTTGCCTAAATTTCATGTACTGTACACATAGGATGATCAACAATCGGAAAAACTCAAGGGCTATGGAGGAGGAGTTTGGAACCATGGGTCCCCTCTTTGTGTATTATATATATATATTAGAGCCTTTTTTGAATTCTGAGATGTTTTTATTTCACTTTTACACATTCAATTTTCATTGAAATTTAATAGGGGAAAGGAGTCTTAAGGAAAAAGGAATGGATTTTGCATAATTATAAAATTATCCCCACGTGAATTCATTCAATGTGTATAGAAAGTCGGGAATCGAATGATATATTCTGTAAATGACACCTTCCTACTCTCTCGAGAGTTTTCCTTTCCTTTTTTTTAATGACACGCTCTAATAAATTCTTTCTGAGCTACAAGAGGGAAAAAGAGCCACAATGATATCTGAGTAATACTACATTTCCGTTGGAAGCACTTCGAAAAGGAAAGAGCATAGTTTCTTACCACCTGAACACTATCAGACGATTCTTTCTCCCATATGCTTGAATGCATTTTCTGACATCAACGACCCTTTCTAAAGAAAGCACGTGATAGCTCATATTACGCCATTTTTTTAGAACATCAGGTAATTCTGCTCCCCCTATTTTGATCCTCCCTTTTCCCTTGCTTTCTATGACAAAATCATCCCATTCACGGCTCACCACGGGAAAGGGTGCGCCGAAAAATGGATCGACCTTAGAACATTGGCGACCGTTACAGTCACGAATGGTAGACAGGGTAAGGATGAATTTGATGGAAGTCAGCTAGCCTCTAAATCGAATTCAAGTCAATGCGGTATGATTTGGGGTGTAAGTTAGCCATAGAAACGATCATTAACGAATTTTCTTTAGTTATTGGTACACGACAGCCACAGAAATGAACACAGCGAAAGTTACGGAATGCTAAGAATAATGAAAAAATCAATGAAAATTTGATGCTGTTAGCTACAATTCTTAATTACGCGTTACTATGGTAACTCAAAGTTCATAACTAAACTCTGTCTCTACGGCTTTCGGTATTCAAGCCGTAGTGGCAATTTTGAATCAATGGATTACACTTAAAGAATATATATATATATATATATATATATATATATAATATGTAGGTAAATCTTTTTATTTGTGCTTTGAAAAGATGGGTTTATTAATTGATTTACGTGTTCTGCTAGTTCACTTTCAGAATAGGATTTTTTTTTCTTGGTCATGAGTTGTCTAGAGTTTTAGTGGGAAAAATAGGTCTTGTGACACAGAAATATTTTCATTTTTGATTTCTTACCCTGCATATATTTAAAAAAATGCATTTTTAGAAAAAGGAAAAATGTGCTTTTTTTTCAGTAACTTGTCAGGTCTCATTCTAATTTTTCTTAATTTCTTTAGTTCATATTTTATTTAAATTTGTCATAAAACATGGATATATATATTATAAAATATATATTATAAATGTTACCGCTTAAAATTTCCAACAATTAAATTTGTACATCAAATTTGAGCTTCGGGCTACTCAGAGAAACATATTCAAAAGATATAAAGTGGAAGACACAGAAAAATGCTTTTTTGAAATTGCGAAGAATAAGTTTTATAAATACATAGTTATTATTTTTTTTTTAGGAAATGCATGTTTTTTTTTTGTTGGGAGGGGGGCGATAAAATAAGTATGAGTTTTAATTGTAAAAAAATTGTGAGTGTAAGAAAATTAGTTTTCAAGATTTATATAAGATTTTGATTTATTTGTTGTAATTTTTTTTCTCACAAAACACACGTTATGGATATTTGAATATTTTTGAACAAAATATTGTAAATTATCTTTCGAATCGGAAATATTTTCCTTTAAACCAGTGGTATTCGAAATCAATGATTTCTTAGGAAGTTTGAGGACATTTTAAAATACGAAGTGTAAATTCATGATAACTATCATGTTCTATCTATTTCACTAAGGAAAATTTACAATTTAATTTTATAGTAAAATACAAAAATTTTATTCTATATATCTTTCACTTCTCTAATGTAGCGACCGTGGTAGCCAAGTGGTCATGGTTACAAACTCGTGGCTGGCTCTGTCGAGTCACGAGTTGGAACTTTAGTGCCACTGAAGACCCACTGTATAGAGGAGCTTATGCACGTTAAATCTGTCACTGCCCCAAGTTCTCTCATGGCGTGGTGTGGAAGTTTGAAGAAGGAGTGTCAGCTCTGGTGTCATCCTTGTCACTTGATCGTGGTTCAAAACTAAGAGGTTCATCACCAATAGCCACTTCATTGCCTTATTTCAGAGTGCGACGTAAATTTAAATCAAATCACTACTGTAATGTACTGCATAAACTTATAATTGAAAACTGGTTTCTTATAAGTAACGATGAAGAACTATTCATAGACTGTAGAATATATATATATATATATATATGTAAGGATAATTAAATTAAATTTAAGATTAATTTCTCTATATAGCACTTAACTTTTATTTTTCATTACATCTTCAAATATCAAATTAATCTCCCAATTATTTCTCCGAAACAGATGGCCTAACCACTAAACATTTCTGGTTCTAGATCATTAAATTTAACAGCCCTATATGTCAGCATTAACTTTCAAGTACATATCATATAATACGAGATACTTCTAACATATGTGTTTAAGTGCTAACACACTTAGTTTTCACTTTGGCGTTTCTTTTTTCTCTCTGCCTTTTAGCATCACATGATGTCGAGAATTCCTTGAATATTAAAATTAATTTCTCATTATTTTTGAAGTATTTCTGGACATTTCAAATTTCTCTCTTTTAGCACATTTTATGGTGGTCATAAATCTTGAACTGGTTTTATGAGGTACCTAACTCGCCAAGAGTAATAGAGTTCTGGGCATTTCATCCAAGAAGTGCAACCCTTAACCACCATTGTCTAGTTCACTGGAAACATCTTCGATATCTCCTTTCACCTTCAGTAGAGTTTCGTTGCCCTTGAACTAGTCTCCGTTTATTTGTAGTATTGATCAGTCGTAAGGGTAACTTCGTTTCTTGTAGCTCGAAAATGTCAAAACATAAGTGCTTGAGCATCAAAGAAAAAAAATTTAATTCTTCAGGAAGTGGATAAAGACATCAAGAAACTTTTCTTGTAGTTTTTCTTTCTTTTTTTTTTTAAAGATAAGATGAATAAAATTAATATATATCAATTTACAAAAAAGGTGTGATTACTTACTTTTTATAAATATCTAGTGCTTATATGAATTTAAAATTTGTTTTATGTGGTTTATTAAGAAAATTCAAAGATGAACATCTTTATAACGAATTTTTCATATAACGAACTTATTTTTGGGATTTAGCGACTTCGTTATATAAAGGTCCGACTGAATATATATAACTACTATACACACTTCAAACTTACTATACACTTTTTAAAGTTAGGTAAATCTTACATTTGATGTGTCATAGTTATATGTATTATGAAAAAAATACAAGAGAGAAAATAGCTTTTTTTAAAAAATAATGCAGTTCTGAAAAATTTGATAAAATCATTTAAATAAACACATAATGGATGGAGGAACATAAACACATTATATGTGTATACGTATCACCTCAAACTTTGCCAAAAAATAACTTCATAGGCTCTTATTAAATTGGATATAGCGAGGAGAAATTGATAGTATTATTGATGTAAATTATGAAAAATAGAACTTGAAATTATAAATACTTCAAAATTACTGAACTAAGAAAGAATATAATAGTTGTATATTACATATATATATATATATATATATATATATATTAAAATATTATGTGTTGAGGCCGATGTGATTTGTATTATAGTACATTGATAGATTAAGCTGAATAATATATATTTAGTATGATTTTTTACTAAAATGCTTTACAGTGACAAATGTTTACATTGTCTATCGTTGCAAAGTGTGCCATATGACTTACTTCTACAAAAATATCTGTTACACATTTTGTGTGAAAGCCATAAATTCTGTAGCGGGTGTGGTCCACTTACAAAGGATGTAGTTTTCATTCTTTTTTTATTTATGAATACCGTCTCATATATAACATTTCTTCCTTTTCTAAGCATATTTTTTTATGTTTGTCATTTTTCTCACACAAATATTTGTCTAGCGAATTACATATATATACGACAAGCTATGTAAAGAGATTGCTCATACTCTAAAAGTCAACGTTATTAAATATCTTTTGAATCTAATTATTTAAACTTCATTATGATTATTTGTTCTGGTGCTTTTTTAAATTAATATAAATATATAATTAATTTTTTTAAGGTATCCGACTACGTTCGGAACCGTGATTTTGCAAAAGCGTATAAATGGATAATATTTATGATATTTAGTGTCACTTGGATTAGAAAATGTATATAAAATTATTTTAAGAATAGTATTACAATAAAAAATTATTTAAGTATAATATTTTGTCAAAAAATGAACATAGAATGACCCATTTTCAAAATATTCTCCTCTTGTGAAAGATGCTTCTATTATAATAATATTTTGCCTGTATGTAGCTCAGACCTCTGTACATAGTCTCAACTAGAATTTTTGAAATATATAACTTAGAAGTGGGTTTATCCATGTTTTACGACACAGAGGGGAGAAATTTTAAGAAAAAAACGCCTATAATTATTTCAATGGGTTGTAACTATGAAAAAAATGTGAATTTTTCAAAAATCATAGTTGAGCCTCTGTACAGAGGTCTGAGCTATATACAAGCAAAATATTATTATAATAGAAGCATTTTTCACAAAAGGAGAACATTTGGAAAAAAGGTTATTCTAAGTTAATTTTTTGCTGAAATATTGTATTTAAATAATTTTTTTTTGTCAAAATGTCCTTAAAGCAATTTTGTACATTTATTCTAATCTAAGTGACACTAAATATCATGAAAAATATCCATTTATGCGCTTTTTTAAAATCATGGTTCCGAACGTATTCGGATACCTTAATGAGAAAAAATGAAAATTAGGATGAACACTTTTGTTGTCTATTACGTAAGCATGCACATACGTGTGAACGAGTGAGATTTACATTAACGTCACACTATAAAACAGCACGAGGGCTATTGAAGACGGACCCTTTAATTTATGTTGCGTTTAGGAAGGAAATGCTTTGATGAAAGTGCTTTGATAAGTTCACGTCAAATTTCTCTCTTTTTCCTTCGTTCCTGCACTTCGATATGTTTCACAATATTTTTTAATTCAGAGCAAAATTCAAATGCAAAAATTAAAATAAATGACATACAATATTTAGATAAGGTAATGGGATAGCAAGTTAGGAGAGAGATTTGAGGCAGGTAGTCTCAAGTGTAAATTGGTAGAAAATTTAATAACGCTCAGCATCATGTCCATTTTATGAAGACAATTGTATGAGACCAGATCTATGGAAGATGGTTGGTCAAGTCGTCCAAGGACCACGACGAGGAATGAAGATAGATATTTGTCTGTTACAGAATGGCGTGACATGATTGAAACAGCTTCTCGGCTGTCTCATCAACTTTCTGTGGCTGCACGAATTCAAGTTTCACGGGTTATTATTTTCAGAAGGCTACAAGGGAGAAATCTATTAGCAAGAAATAAAAAAAGGCGCTGTTGCATCCTGGTCACTTCTTCACACAGAAGACTTCGTTTAGATTGGTACAGAGAACATAGACGTTGGAACAAGAATTAGTGGGAAACTTACTTTCACCGATGTATACAGATTTATCCTAACCATTTTTTCCCAATGTACCTTCATCTGGAAGGAAATAGACATTCAGTATATGTTCTTCAGCATCCGAGAAGGAAACAGCTATGGCAGTAGAGGTTTGAGGGATTGAAAAGGCATGAGAGTGATGAGAATGATGTATGAGTGTGCAGAGGTTCGTGTTTTTAAAAGAGACTCTGTGACTGTTGCATGGTATGCGGATGAAACCTTGGACCCCTATATTTGCCTTCCCAGGAGCGAAGAATTTCTGGAAAGTGAGGATATTCGCCAGACGGAGTGATCAATGAAATCCCAAGACCTTACCCTTAAATAGCATACTTTGGATGCTCTTGGGAGGGCGATTTACACTCGCATTCCTCCTCCCACAACCATGCAGAAACTGAAAACAGCGTTACTGGTGGAGTGGGGCCACAGAGACTCATAAAAGGCTTTATTTTCAGCTTTGGAGCAGGGATCAGTGGGAGGCATTGCTATTTATTGATGTGCTCTGTTTCAGGCTAAATATTGATTCTAGATGCACTGTCACCTAGAGAGAGAACCAAAAACCCCCTACATGTCCACAACATTTCAAGGAAAACCATTTGGCAGCTGAGGTTTGATATTCTGGATAGGTATCACACGTTTGACTACCACACATATCTATATACCTTTCACAGAGGCTTCGTGACTTCTTTGAGATATGCAGATTAAATCTTGGCTTCCTATGTTTGCCTTTTCAGAGGTGCAGTTAGCTTTGATTTCCTTTTCATGAATGAATTCCTTTACGTAGGGTTCATATGGGTGACAACTTTCTGGAAAGTGAGGATATTCATTGGATGAATTAGTCAACCAGAACTTCCTTAATTCTATAGAACATATTTACTATTCTTTTAAGAGGGCAGTTGTAACTTATTTTCCTACTTTAAGATCCATTTAGAGTCCGAAAACATCGTTGCTGGGGGAGTGAAATGGACTATTTTATGGACTATTTATTACTCATTTCCAGCATGAATTCTCATTGGGAAGACATTATAATTGTAAAATGGCTCCCTACATATCTTTTATTTCATATTGTAATCTCTCTTTTAGACTTTCTTGCGCTGGTGAGCTGTGCTCTTGATAATGCATTCCATAATAACTATTATATCGTTTTTCTATTCATTATATCAACCTATGTATAAGCGTTTAGTTTAATTAAAATTCTTGTAATTATTCTAGAGATAATCAAACAAGTTAAAATTTTCTTAATTTTGAATACCAATGTATTTTATTCAGATAATATTTTATCAGTTAAATTAACCAGAATGATTTTCCATATACTATGTAATTTAATATTTTTCTTTTGTCTTAAAATCAGTTTGATATTTAGAAAGTGTTTTTAAAAAGTGGCTTCACTTGCAAAAATTTTGCGTAAGCATCTGAGAATGACGTTATAGAGAAAGTAAAATCTCAAAATTTCGTGCTAAGTACTATTAGTAGACTCTGATGTTAAATAACATTTTTTTTTTGAATCCATATCCTTTAAAAAATTTCCTTTTTAAATAAATATCTTTTCATTATATTTATTAAAAATATATTAAGAATATAATTCTCAATCAAAATATCCTCTCTCATAATATAATCTATTTATACGCATTTCCGTGAAATTTTGCTAAAAACCTAAACTTTGTTACATTTCAGAACGAAATTCCGAAATTAAGAGTATTATTTACATCGATTCTTTTACACGCTCTCTTTCCTTATAGTTAAAATATTTAATTCACTTGAAGAGCAATTTCCTGTGTGTGTGGCTCTCTCTTCAATACACGCTAGTTCGTAACGAACACGTCAAATTTTTACGAAACGTTATCTCCGTTATAATTTGTTCGGAAGAACACCTTTCCTTAGAAAATTACCCTTAATCCTTGCTGGAATGATCTTTTCGACACGTAATTAGATCGCTTAGAGAAAATGAGAGCATTTTTAATTTACAATGTCCACTATTCCTCGTTCCATTAAGTAAGACAAAAAGTTGCTCTCACACTTGAGCTCGAACCTTTCAATAAAGTAGGGTGTCTGGGGTTGAGGAAGTTTCATTCTCCTACCCCTATGCCAGGTGGACAGATCGTAGCTAAGTCAGCTTCTATCGATCACTTCACAGCGTGTGTTTTGTACTGAGCTAGGGATGAGTCTATGTGGTGTATATTTGTCTCTCGGGAGGTTGCCTCTCCCACCCGTACTTGTCACAATCAGGATTTACGCTGCAGGGTTAGCCTTTGAAATACACCCCCTCGGTCTCGGGAATAAATTGAGCATAAATCAATTTCTTTGGAACGAAAGTCTGGACTGGTAAATGTGATATCTAACTCGGGATCTTCGGAAGTGGGTTCCGATGATGGATAGATGGAAAAGCTTTATATTTGCATTGGAAGTTTCATGAGTTTATGAGGAAAGGATGGAATATCACGCTATGATTAGAAGATTTAGTATACTCAAGGGATTCGCGATTTTCTATGGATATGTTAGTTTTATATGCATACACTCACTGGGAGAGAATTAGACAAAAAAAAAATGGGTTTTTAAAAATATTTCATTTTATTTACAGAACCTTTAAAAAAATTTTCTCTTTAAAAATAGCTCATTTTGTTTTAATTTTGTGGCGCATGCGCGTTAGTTTAAACGTACATTTTATATTATTTAAAAATTTTAAGAAAATTGTTAAAACAAAAATGACTTGCACAACTTTGGCTACAAAAAATAACTTCATTTGATGAACTGTTTCAGTGAATTTTTACAACAGGCCACTGAAAAAGCTTTATAAAATTTAACTTTACTTAGAAATCGGTATTTATTTCAATGCACCTCTACAGGAAAAAGAACATAGAACACGTAGTTAATTTATTCAAACATTAAGAAATGACGTTATGCAATTTAATACATTATAATTACAATTAACTTCCAGTTAATCATTATGGTTAAAAACAGGTTATTATACAATTTTACAATTTAGAAATAACTAATCATATATTTTAAAAGAGCAATAATTCCTATACCGCTCTTTCTATTCAGCGGTTTTTTATTCCTTTGCAACAATTTGGAGATTCTGCTTAAAAATAAAAATAATTTTTAGAACTTATATTAAAAAAAATAATTATATAGACATTCGATTAATTAAAACAGATATTCTTTAGCATTTCTTGTTATAGCTCAGCTTCAATAAATATCATAACTTTATTCTAACTTTATTCCTTTAGCAATGAAAAAGTTCAACTTGAGTGTGAAAATGATAAATTAAAAACTTCATTTTAGATGCCCTTCTATAAAAGAATTTATAAATAAAGTTTCTAGTTATTTATACAAGTTATAAAATAATTTCCTTTCTTGTACATCAAAGGAATGTTACTTTGCATAAACTAATAAGTTAAGTTTTGGGGACACACACGCGCATACACATAAACAAAATTTAGGAGAAAAAAATTGAGTGTGCGCCAGAAGAATAAATATTTAGTAAAAATTAAATATATATAACTCTTAGGAAACTGAATGGAATAACTTAAGTTGAATGTATAGTGTGGATTTAAATAAATGAATCCTTGTGACCGATATGTAAGAGTATATATATATATCAACTGAAACAAATATATAAACTTAATTTGTTTCAATAAGTTCTTACCAAAAATGTATTTGTTATTGAGAACTTCAGATTCTCAAGCATTGAAGAATTTTCTTTGAATACATGCAACTGGTTTCTGTGGATTGGGTTACTTTGCGGAATTGTTTTTATAATCATGTATTAAAATGATAAAACATAAGAATACAAAAAACTTGATAACTTACATTATCTCAAATATTTAGACATTTTTTGCGTTAAGCTCATTATTTATTTCTTTTGTTAAATTTTTAATTTGCTAACATGTAAGACGAAAATTTTATAATCTGATTTTTCTTTCATTAAGATTTTCTGATAAAGAGTTATTCTCTTAATTTTTTCTAAGAGTTCACATTTTAAGGGAGATAGTATTTTTAGTTTATTTTTATTTTCGTAGTTCTTTTTTGGAAAACGGTCATTGAATAATTTCACAACTACAAATAGAAATTGAAAACTTTTATTGCTAGAATTTTTTAGTAAATTTTAAATTGTTACTGAAAACCTGACTCTAGTAGAATTTTAACAGTTTCAAAAACAGCATCATTTTGTGAGAAAAGGTATTGTCTTTAACTAATATGGCTGGCTTTTTAAGCTAATTTTATAAGTTTGATATTAATACTTTCATGCACAGCTTATGCCAATTTTATTAAGGTATCCTACTACGTTCGGAACCGTGATTTTAAAAAAGCGCATAAATGGATAATTTTCATGATATTTAGCGTCACTTAGATTAGAATACATGTATAAAATTGTTTTAAGGACATTTTTTGACAAAAAAGAAATAATTAAATACAATATTTTTGCAAAAAATTGACTTAGAATAACCTTTCTTCAAAATATTCTCCTTTTGTGAAAAATGCTTCTATTATAATAATATTTTGCCTGGATATAGCTCAGACCTCTGTACAGAGGCTCAACTATGATTTTTGGAAAATTCAAACTATTTTCAGTTTCAACCATTTGAAATAATTTTCCGCGTATTTTCTTAAAATTTCTCCCTTCTGTTTTCGTAAAACATGGATAAACCGACTTCCGAGTTATGCATTTCAAAAATACTTGTTGAGCCTCTGTAGAGAGGTCTGAGCTGAATACAGGCAAAATATTAATACAATAGAAGCATTTTTTACAAAAGGAAAACATTTGGAAAAAAGGTTATTCTAAGTTAATTTTTTGCCAAAATATTGTATTTAAATAATTTTTTTTGTCATAATGTCCTTAAAACAATTGTATACATGTATTCTAATCTAAGTGACACTAAATAACATAAATATTATCCATTTACGTGCTTTTGCAAAATCACGGTTCCGAACGTAGTCGGATACCTTAATGAGGGCTTGTGCACTTGTATCATACACGCTACACTCATTATAATAGAAGGAGTCACAATCTAGCTCGAGACTTTCCTCATGGAACCAGGATGAACAATAGGCACAACATTGCACTCATTCTTATCTTCGATTTTTCCTATAATAGTTTGCACCACAAACAGGACAAATGCAGGAAGCATTGTGTTTGCTGGACCTTGCTGATGCTCAGCGTTTTACCCTACATCTTCTCTATGATCTCCGTTTGCAACTCTGTTCTTCTTAGAAGCCAAACCTTCAGCTCTTTCATCTATTTTGCAACGTTCTTACGTATTCCGCAGGTTGTTTTCAGAATTAATTGGATTTACCTCCTCCAAAAGTCACCCATCCGGTATAGTAGTTAGCGACGCTGGCTGCTGTGCCGTAGGGCCTGTGTTCGAATCCCGCAGAAGACATGGATGTTTGTAAATGTATAGTGCCTTTGCGACATGGGGGTGCTCTAAACAGCAGTCGAGCCGCAAGTCCTCTCGTGAGGTTGGTGGCAGGGGATGAGAGATGGGAGGCCCCTGACCCTTCCCCAGGGTGTTTTCCCTCAAAATTGGGGTGGAACCGAGCTAAATCGTACTGTCACCTGTATGGTGCTCAAGGCTACGGCCAAAGACAGGCGTACATCTAGCCCTTTGGCATGATGAATTTCGTGGGCCTCGATCTGACTACGTTACAGGTGGCATTAGCAACAACAACAAAAGTGATGCTACTGACTGCAAGAACTCAGTAGTGACAATAGATGAGACGTGTGGTGCTGTAGCTTGGTCTAAATTATAATAAGGAAGAGATTTATGGAAGGAAGATGAACTCAAAGACATGCAGGACGAGAGAATGATCCAGGATTAGGATTGGAAAGCATTAATTCTACAAATGATTGGGATCTTGAATTCTGGTAGCAGTTCTTGCAACAGTATTACGCCATAATGAAGAAGCATGAATAACCTAATGATTATTGTAAGAGCAAACTAAGTTAGGCACAGTAGTCCTTGGCCCTCATGGGCTGTTACGCCACTGAGTTTCGTTTATTGTAACAGCATCAAATAATCAATATCAATTTAATTGTTTCAGGAAGAGAAAATATCATAACATTTTGGTACTGCCCATATTACCCTTAATCGTACTGCCCATATTTGCTCCAGTTACAGTATTCAACATTATTCAACAGTTGGCATTATACTGCTGTCGAAGGGTGAAAGAATGAAATCTCCTGTTCCCACCAACGGTACTACACTCACATAAGATTGCAGCCATTTATAGTTTTCATGTTAAATTATTATTAATTTTGCGCATGAAATCTTAAGTAAGATAACTAAAATATAGCAACTCCAATTTGAAATATCAGGTAGTTGTACTTACATTAGAAGTGGTCCGTTTACACTTCTGTTTGAACCTCACACAGTCACAAAAAAATCACACAGTCTCCATGACACTTGAGCATTGTCAACGTCGCAGTTAAATGCACCAACTGAAAACCAATACGTGTTATATGTGTAATTGCTTAAATGTACCCATATTACCTTAGTGCCCATGTTTGCGAAGTTTATATAAACTCTCTTAATTTTGAACATCAAGTGTATCTCCGTGTTTTTCTCAAACTTTCAATGTTTGCGACCCAATTTTCAATCATAATTTTCATTGCGCCCTCTCGGTATAACAATATACTGAAAGCAATAAAAATATACTTTGACGCTAAAGCTGCAATGCAACTTTAATTATAAAACGTACAAATTATCAAGATAAGTATTAAATTTTGTATATAATTTTGTGTATGACAAGCTCATGGAAGTCACTAGCAATTATTAAACCTTTTCTTAACTTAGTATAGATAAATTAATTATCAAAACATTGTACAGTTCTGATACATTTATATATTATATTAATGTAAATGTGACAGAATTTATTTTGCTTTGCTTCCTTTCAGTATATTAATAAGTTATATAAATAATCTTTAATTTTCAACTTTTCAATTTGCTCGCGCCCCCCACTTAGGGTTATCACATCTCCCTAAGGAGACGCACCCTACAGCTTGAGAAATGCTGATGTATCTAATTGAGATAGTTTCTCGTAATCTATTGATATTGGAATAAATAACTTGAACGTCGAACATTTTAAAAAAGTCCTATCCTATTCAGCACCGAAAACTAAATTCTTATTTGAGAGAGAAACACGTTGTTAAAGGTGATTATTCTTTTGTTGCAATTTTTAAAGGATTCATGAAGCTAACCGAAGACAAGTCAGTTTTTCCGGTATTCCAGTACTTCAATAGAACTGGGAGGCCTAAAACTGAATCTATACTACAGAAAAATACTTTTGAGATACAAAAACTGAAAAGAAAACATTAATGCGCTGACACATTTCCCACTAAGGACCATAAAAACAAGGGATAAACGGTATATTGCAATGAAAGGCCAGTTTTCGCTTTCTCGAGGGATCATTTAAGTATCTGTGTGTGTCTTTCAATCACTGAGAAGGATAACAGAAAGAGGAAATCTCCAATGGTTTCTAGGGAAGAGAACATGTTTTGACTAGAGGATCCCACCCTCGCTAGTGGATTGGATTTCACATCTCCGATAATAGCTTACGAAAGGATATGTTTCTGCCAGAGTAATTTAATGGTATCGATCGACATATGGTGCAAAGTAAGTATCTAAGGGGACGAAACCATTTTTTTTGCAACGCCACTTAAACTGCATTCAGGCAGAGTCAGGAATAGGAAAGGTTTTTGTATACATTCGATTTTGAGTCCCTTTTAAAAATATGAAAAAGTAATATTTTTAAATCATTTTTTAATAATTTTATAAAATGATGAGTCAATTTTTCTATTGTATTTCATGGTAGATTTTATTCAATGATTATTAATCCATTTACTCGAATAGTGTTTTGTTATTATTTATTTGATATTGCCCAGTGTTACAATCCTTGGCATTAACACGAATATAACGTTTACTGTAATATGTAAGTATTGAAGGTATATACGTAGAGCAAGGGTGGCGAACCTTTATAGATCATCGTGCCATCTTTTTCTAAAGGTATGTTTAATGAGGTATAGACGTGCTGTCAAATAATTTTGACTTGTTATTATTGGGAAAATAATAAAACTAAATACCAACAACTCAAAACTCTTTATTTACTGTAAAAAAATACCTTTTGCACTGTATAGTTGTAAATGTTTTAATTATACATGTAATTTAAATTAGAGTAACATTAGTATGACTTCTGTTGCTGAAGATTGTGTGTGGAGGACAAATAACTTATATTAGGATTATAAAATGTTATTTTTTTTGTAGAATGCATGCTGAATTGGAGTCATCTGCGAAATGGTTTCTAAGCAATTAATTATTTTTGTTGTGGTTCACTTTTTTGACAAGAGGAATTGTGATTTGTCTTAAAATACCGTTTTACAGACGATGTTCTGCATACCACACTGTTCAGAACATAAAACACTCCCCGCTTTGTCGCCTTTACTAATCATGCCATATTTCTAGATTCATCATTTGAAATTTTCTGTTACATTTACTTTCTTGCACTTTTGGTTCTTTTGCTAAACTAGCTGTGTTAAATAACAGTTAAAAATAGTAAATATTACAGAAATAAACTTTAAAATGTAGTTGTGTCAACGATATTGACTATGCTATGTGTAGACAAATTTTGCATCTTATGCAACAGTATTCGAAGACGTAAATAAGGCAATAAACTAACAGATAATAACAAACGAGTGTGCTCCCCTCCGCCCTGCGACCGATCACTCGTGCTTTCTTACAATATTTCATTGTGAATTTTTTTTTTTTTTATTCTGAAATAAAATGCAAACCATTTTCATCGCTGGCGTGCCCAAAATATTGTGTCGCCAGCCATTGACGGCATGCGTGCCACTGGTTCGCCATTCCTGACGTAGAGAGAGATGTCATATTTATTTTTGTGTGAAGCTTTGATATTTTAATAATTAGTTTCAAAATAAGTGTTTTTACTCTCCTCCCCTGTTCAAAAGTATGCAATGAGTTATTAATTATTGCAATATTTTTTTAAAATCTCGTTTGCTTAATTTGTTTATTAATTTGTAATATTATTTCGTGTTATCCAAATGTAAGCTGTCTGGATTTGTGAATCTGAGAAAAAGAGAGAGACCAGAATATTCTTAAGAAATCAGCTTTTTTTTTCAAATATGTTTTTTATAATAAGAAGCAATTATTTAAAATATAATGCTTTCTCAATGATTTTTTTTTCTAACATAAATATTGTAAGGATATTTTACACATACGATCTCTTCCATACATTTAATTTTCAATTTTTGGGGGTTATTTTATTTTTAGATATTATCTTAAATGTGTTGAAAAAAATAAATAATAAAATTAGGTGTATTACTCTTTTGAATAATAATAAAGGAATACATATCAAACCATATTCTCAAATTATGATAGGATCATCTAAAGTATGAATAATTGTACGGTTTCAGAAATATTCAATTATAAATAAACTATTTTACGCTAAATGCGTTTATGTGAAGTTATTTTAGAAAAGGAGAAAAGATATATCGAGTTCAAAAATTTTTATAAAATATTTAACAGATAGCGAATTACTCGGTTTATCGATTTGATTTCTGAGAGACCACAATCTAGTTAACTCTTTATATTTTTTATGAAATGAGAGTCCAGTCTTATTATATTTCATTGTGCAATCTGGACTTCCCCATAATTAAACTTATACGAAAAAATCAATACAATTTTAAAAAAAAACAATATTTCGAAGAAGAGGTGTAGTCATACAGAAAATTATTTTCAGAGAAGGTTAGTTAGAATTTGTTTGTAAAAATAATCAATTGAATAATTGTAACTGCATATGTGAATATATATACACACCTTATACAACCTCTGACAATAAAGTTCGGTGAATAGTCCTGTAACATTAACGTAGATTAAATATTAACGAAAGTTACTTTACTGTCCTTCGAAATAGTTACCTCCCATAACTATGCACCCTTGAGATTTGCTATACATGTCCTGGAAACTTTGCTAGAAGTCTTCTTTTGAGATGGTTCCTTGACCATGGTTATACCATGGACCTAGTTTTACATCTATCGTTAATCGCAGCTTTGAGCACCATATTGGTGACAATTGGATTTGGCTCGCTTCCACCTCAATTTTGAATTAAAACTCACTGGAGAGGTCAGGGGCCTCACACCTTTCTTCCCCTACCGCCAACTCTTTGAGAAACGGCTCGAACCCATGCCACACAGGCACTATACACTTCCAAACATCCATTGCGTTTCTGGGATTCGAACCCATACCGTACCAAACAGCTGTCAGAGTCACTAACCACTATATAGGATGTCGGCTCTGTGGCTTAGAAATAGCGTGTCCGCTTTGTAAGCCCAAGATTGTGGGTTCGATCCTGGATGGAGTCGATAGATTTTCTGGATGCGAAACTCGTAGGCACACGTGTAAAAGATGCCTTCAGTCTAAATTTTGTTCTGGTACTCTCGCAAAATTAAAATTTGGCGATATTTAGCATCCAACGAGAGCTTGAATGAAATTGATTCAGGGGTCCAAATTTGGTAGCGAGAGCCGCCACTAGATAGTGCATCACTGAAATGGCTCTCACATTGGGGAATCTTGCCTTGTTTGCAAAGGCTAAGTTACAAAAAATGACGCCCATTAGATAAAAAAAACTGTACCAGATGGGAGACAATTTTGTAAATGAATTATTAATAGTAAAATATACTACTTTTACAAAATGAAGGATGGGTTTTGGAAAAAGTAAATAATTTTTTTTTTCTTTTTTTAGTTATGCGTAGTTTTTAATCTTCAGCCTATGTGAAGATTTTTAATCCAGTACTCTTTTGCTGAGTACGAGAACCAACTTTCAAAGCTATCTTCGTAGTTTGCGGAAACTCATCTCCGATTCTTCATTGATTCGAAGGGTGTTTAAATTTGTATAATCCTATACTCACTTACTACTGTTTTAGAGACTGCAATGCTGCGTATTCAAATTTCATTGAGAAACAAAAAAATACGCATACTAAAAGGATTCGCTCCATCTCCTTCCTATAGCGAAATTTATGTACAATGTACAACAGCAATTTCCATACGAGCTCCCACAATTCATGGAGGCCTAGCCCGATTAATGCGGATTGATGTTAGCGCGCTGGAAGATGACATTTTTTACAGCATCTCATTGTGAGTTATCGTGAATAAAAATGCTGCTTTTTCTCCTTACACGCCAACTGGGATTGCTGCCTCAAGGGATCTAATTATGTCACTGACTGTACGCGCGTATCTTCCCCTTATCTTCCTCAGAGGGCTCATTTTTTTACAAACTTAGTAAAATGTCTTTCCTTCCCATGAAGTATTGAAAAAGAAAAGTTTAAGGGAAATTATTAGACGGAAATTTCATACTTTGCTACACGATTTTGTGTAAAAGGGTAGTTTTTTTTCCTTCCCGTTTTCCCTTTCGCTTTCCTTATTAATATTTTAAAAGTTATAAGTAAAAAAATGCCTTTTATTCTCGTATAATTTTCAATAAAGATAAACTTTCGCTAGTTATTACGCTCTTTTGTACGTTTTACTAAGTCTTAAGTCATTTTTTACTTTTATATAATTGTTAAAAATCTGTTCAATCAATCTCCTTCAATAGCGGTGTTTGTCTTAATATAAAACAACACTAATGTTCATACTGTTAGTATGAATCTATATATTTTTTGTATAAAGTATATATAAAAATATCTACTACAAAACTGAATTTTGCCTCAAATTGAATTTTCTACTCAAAACAAAATTGATGTAGTTGATAAACTGAAACTTATTTCGAAAAACACTTTATTAACTGTATACTATAAAAGAGGAAAATATTTAATTTTCCTTAAAAACAAGGAAATTTTTATTTTTATTTTAAAGAATTTGATTTTTAATGTTTTTTCTTTATATGTGCCAAATTTATGTAGGAAATATCATCACATCTTTCCCAAGAGATCAAAAGTTTGAAAATTGTTCTTTCCATAAAGTAGTGCAATTTTAGTTCATGTCTGGAAACTAGATAAGGCAATTTCTTATCCGAAAGCAAACACAGTGTGTTAATTGAACAAATATGCTTTCATTTTTTGTCAATTTACTATACATACTAATTTTAAGTCGTATTAAACTATAAACCTTTATAATGTGTGTTAAAAGTAGAAAGTGTGAAAAAGATTTATAAAAACCTAAAAAGGACAATATCCTTAATTACTTTAAGGAATGGAAAAGTTCAATATTCAAATCAAAAGTTTTAAAAACTTACAATTTTTTAAATTTTTTTGTTTATATTTGACTATCCATCTCATTTAGTTTATTGGGTAATTCTCTGACATTTTATTTAATAACAAATTTTTGGGGGGTTGCTACTAAGCAACGAAGCTCAAAATAGACGAACTAAATATATAAAATGTATATGAAAATATGACATGTTAATTAATTTATGAATTAGCTATTATTTTAAAATTTAGGTACTTGGAAAAAAATTATGTAGTTTCTTTTTATTTTAAACATAAAAAACACGTCCTCCATACACTTTTACAAATTAAAATAGATTTTACGGCTATTAATTCAAATTTAAATACTTGCGGACGTGAATAATCTGCTTTTGGTGAACTATATTCAATGATCCTTTTATCAATGGTTAATGAATCTAGAATTCAGAATATAAGCATTCATAATAACTTCTTTAAAATTATTTCATCTCTATCGAAGAATTGCGCTAAAATATCAAAAACTAATAAAATATTTTTATAGATTTTTACACATTTACTCTTAACAAAAATTAAAACATTTTGTTTGATTTCAATAAGCAATTTTTAAATTAGAATTTGCATGCTGTGTATTTTTAATAAATCAGAATTTTTTGTCTTGATCAATAAAATATGGCATTTAAAGTCATTTAATTTTTTTCCAAGTATTTCCATACTAAAATACAATTTTTCCTACACAATGGATGATATCTATAATCATTCACTTTAATAAATGTCACTAAATGAAAAAAACGAATATTACGTTCTATTTTTTTAAGCAAAAAATGTGGTTTGTAAGAATTTACGTGAGTGTATGAATTAAGTAGTAGTTTTTTTTTAAAAAATTATATAGACTTTACTATAAATATCTAAACATTATTATAAATTTTTATGAAAATGAATGGAGGTGAAAAAGCAGACATCTAAGTGAGAAACTTCTAAAATTTGTACAGATTCCGTTAAAAAAACTACGGTATCCATAGCCAATATCATTGTGTTGCTTCAAGTGTGACGATAATAAGCAGCTAATCAACAATCCATTCACTTCACTTCCATTTAAATATTATTTATAGGGATGATTTTCGTAGAACAACATATATAAACTGTTTTAAAAATCTAACCCTATTTATAATTCGACTTAAAAATTATTAACACGATTTCTAGTTAGCAAATAAGCAAGCAAATACTAATAAATATTTAACACGTCCAAAACACAGCGATCTAAGAAGTAATATGCGTATCATTCAGTTTTAAATATTTCAGATGCATCAAAGAAGCCTTCAGAATCAAAGTCAAATGTTTATTTGGGGCTGAATCTGCTAAGAAATTACGAAGCATTTTGTTATGCTACAGAGGAAAGGTTTTGAACTTGGTTTAGATAATATTTTCTTATGTATAAAAATTACTAAATATTTTATAAATTAAGTACTATTAAAGTTATTCTCTTGACACAATAAATAATAACGAACCATAGAAATTATATAACAATTTTGAAGATGAAATTTATCTATAAATTAAGAAAAGTGAAGCTAAAAAATATTATGATGCATATTGATATAAATCTGTTTGGGGGTATTTTGAAAATGGATACGTTACAGTTTCTGGGCAGCATTAGTGGTAAATGTACTTCGATCCTAATAACCGTAAAGCAATATAGCTGAGTTAGAAGGGATCGATTTCCCCTTATAATAAGCAGCTGTAAGTTGACCGTATTTCATGGTAATAATGCAACCCAAGCGCTTAATAAATGACAGTGCGTGCTCATTATTTACCCAAAAGGATGCTCTGTCTCGAATCTTTGTTATTTCGATGAGAAAAGAGAACACACCCATGAAGTGAACTGACTAGAAATTCACTGCCTGCACAACAATAGAGGAAAATAATGGAACAGAGAGTCGAATACGCAAAGAAGTCATTTGCATGAGGCAACGGTGAAGTGATAAATAGCCCTCATTGCTTTTATTTATTCATATTTGCTTAGATATTAGGAGGTGTTTTTAATTAGGAGATGATGATATTAACTTATCTTGTGTGTAGGGCGATAGTAAAAGTCATTGGATGGTTATATACAATCTTGCAGAAAACATGGTTCACGCCTAGAAAATATTTGGAAAGAAAATGGTTAAGTAAATTACTTAATGATATAATATTCATGTTCCCCATTGTTTTAATCTAAAATAATACATTCTTAACAAGAATGTTTCATTGTATAGTTAATGGTATTATTAAAGATTTTTACATCGTAGTTTTACAGAGAAAAATAATACCTCTCATAATATTTGGTACTATTACGATATTCTGTTTTGTTGTTGGTAACCAAGGTTAGATTTTTACTCAAGTTTCCTAACAAAACTAACTGGCTAGATACTAAAAATAAGCAAACATTAAGAGATCATATAAACTAAAACTTTGTGATACTTCTTAAATATAGAAATCATTTAAATTTGAAACAAATTAACTTGAAAAGCATTTTTTAACGTTTAACCAGATAAATTTTAATGAGTCAGATACATTTTTTAACACAATAAATTTTGAGATTCATTAAAATATATGTAAATAGCTTGAACTATATATAAAAAGAATTAAAAGTATAAAGTAAAGAAAAATAGAATATTTATTACATTCTCACGAAAAGAAACATTAAAAACATACATCACTTGAATTGTGTACTCTATGTATGAACTATATAATGTATTGCCAATATTATCTTGATAATATGACACAAAGTATCAGATACTGACACTAGCATATAACATAATGTTAACTATTGAAAATGAGTGAATATTAACGTCGCACTCTGTTCAGCTACTCGAGGGCTTTTGACCTTGTCATTTTGAACCATGAACAAGGACCACACCTGTGTGAGCTGGCACCCCCCTCTCCTAACTACCATACCAACAGGAGGAGGACAGATTTAGCGGGCATCGCTCCCCTACACGGCGGGTCTGCAGTGGTACTGGGCTCGAACTCATGACACGCCAGCCATGAGTCCGTTACCTTGACGCTAGGCTACCACGGTCACAGCTATTGAAAGTTATTAAAGATAATTTTTAAGCATATATTTTCTTTTGTTGAATGATTAAAGAGATTTAATATTATTTCATAGTAAGAATTTTTTTTTATTCAGCGTTTGAAATGATTCAAACAGCTAGTGAATTTTAAATATTTTTCTACAATCGTGGTATTTATTTAAATTAAAAAATGCAGTCTTTAGAAAAAGCCATTGTGATGTGTAAGTGCGCGTATAACTAAACTTCAAAGAATCTTCAGTTTAATTAATACCTCTTCAAATTTCCAATCCTTTTTGGAAACAAATATGTTTGTTAACTTGAATTATTTTTAAAATAAAGGATAGTTTAATAGGTCTCAGCAATAAGCAAGATAAACTTAAAAGCATAATCACAATTTTTTTAAGTGTTGAAAATTGACTTAATTTTCCATTTATTGAAACTTATCTCTAATGTACTGATCAGCAAAAGTTCTAAAATTATGATATTCAATCTTTTTTAAGAGTATTTATTGTTTATTTTAGTAATAAAACTTAAATATGAAGTAATTTTTCCAATAATTCTTCAATCACTCTTACTCTATTTTAAACAAAGGAAGCAAAAATAGCTTGCCTCGAAATAAATATTTAAATTGCATTTTCAAATTGATATTTCTAGAAAGGACTTAAAAATTAGAACTATATTTAATGTTTCCTATTTATTTAATTTTTAATTGTTTAAAGATTAGTTCAATTCTTAAAAAATAAATGAATTTGATACAGTTTAACATCTTATAATTTTCTCAGATCTCATTATTTAATTTAAATTAAAATCTGATCAAATAACAAACCAATTAAGACCTATTGTATTTTCAGTATTTCATATACTATACGATGCAGTCCTTTTTATAAGCGATTAATACGTTTTATAAATACTTAATAGATCTAGTTGAAAACACAGAAATGCGGTTAGTTTTATCGTAGTAGTTAGTGAAGCGCAAAACATGAATTGGATAAATTTAAGCCCAAGTAGACTTGGATTTTATGGGGCCATTCACCTGTACTGTATAACAACATATTAGAAACTTTTCTATCATATCTTTAATAAAGAAGCGACTTTTTCTAAAAATTTTGAGGAAGTTTTAGTTAAATATTTATTTGGAGACCTTATCGACTAAATTAATGATCTATTTGAAGTAGCTGTCGTAGTGAGCCTTATATTTGAGAACTGAGGACGATAATGAAGATGCAAATGTGTACATTAACTCGATTCCCATTTTTCCAGTACATTAAAAGATTTAAAAAAATATTTTTTCCTTGAAAAATGTTTGTATTTAATTTATCACCTCAATAAATAAAGTACATAAATCTGTGTTTTACAAGTAAGTTACTTATTAAGTGTTGTTTTCCCACTTTTAGCTTGCATTCATTACCTTTCCATTACCTTGCATTCATTAACATCATTTTAGAGTTACAAACTACTGACTGCTGTCAATGAATGTAATAGGTTTAAGTCATAATCATTTGACAAGGAAAAGACTACAGCTGGTAAATCACTCTCCCAACTTCAACACCACGCTACATGTGGAAGATTTACTATACATTTATTCTATTTTCTCAAACTATCAATGTTTCTCGTATATATATAGCTCCAATTCTACCTCTTAAATGTCATTTGCTCAATTTATACCAAATTCTTTGAAAAAATTCTTCAACCATTATTTCCTTATATAGCAGTTTTGTAATTTAGATGTTATATTTCGTATATTTTTCCTACAATCATGTAATAATTGATATAGTTAACTAATACTCAAAAGCTCTCAAATCAAATAGTGCTTTAATTTTTATACATTAACAACATATGATTGAATAACTTCTAAGCAAATTATTTCAACCAATATTTTTAGAAGTTGCACACACAAATCCTTTACTGAAATCGAATTTTATTATAATGATTATAAAATGTTTAACGGGTCATTAATCGAATTGCCGAAGTATACTGATGTCCCAAAAACTTAAAAAATCACACACATTAGGGTTTTACTATAAATTCTCTTTATAAAGCAAGAATAAAAATTTATATGAATAAATGTAGTGTATACGTACTGATTCGTTATATACACATTTGATTGTAGTTATTAATTATCGAAATATTTTTCGAAGAGTTATTCATTCTTCAAACAACTTACGTCTGTTATTTGGGCCTTGCATTATATTTAACGAATATTTGCTGATATATAACTTTAAAATATGCAGCAATAGATTAACGCAAACTAATTTATAGCAATGAGATGATAAAATTTAATCAAGTAAATTTGTAATATAATAATTCTTTTGTTGATAGCTGAGTAATATAAAAATGCTTGATTACATTTCATTTTACTTAACATTCATTTTGATAGATCGTGTGTAATATTGTTTAAATGGACTAATATCATTTTAATAAGGGACACATATATCCAGAAAAATAATTTTATATTGTATTTACATATTTCAATTGTGAGGTATCACCTCAATTTTTTTAACTGTCCAGAATGCCTTAGAAGTAATTGGTAACCATAAAATATTTTTTTTTATTTTTTAAAAAAGTATCGGACAAATAAAAAAAGCATGCTTTACTTCTATTAATTTAATTATCTGTTTGAAGCAATTGAAAAAATTACCACGAACATCATAATGGCATTAATTATCATAAAACATTTAGCTTAGAATTATAATAAATCAATTACAATGATTTTTACGATGTAAACAGAATTCCTGCCTATAAACAAAAATATCTTTAGATACATGTTTATTTTTCCATTTATAATTCTTTTGAAGATTTCTACATTTTAAAAGTTCAAGTTCATAGTATTTATTTAATTTATAAATTAGTTTTAGTTCTCCCTTTTTTCACTTTATTTCTTTTTAAAATATATATCATTTTTATGATGTACGTCATTAAATACAAAGTTACACAGAACTAAAATAATTTTAAAACTAATACGTAATAGCCACTTTGTTACCACTAAAAACAAAGAAACCAAAGGCATCCAGAATCTTTATTAATGGCATGGAGCATATAGTTTCAGTATTTTATAAATTATGTTTTGTTCAGTGTCAAGTTTAATTTAATTCTTTTAACTGGTTTGTCCAAAAAACATATTTTGATATTCATATATTAGAAATAATTTAATAATATATATATTTATTAAAGTGCAGTAAATTTTATTCAAGAATGGCTTATTTTGGGTAACAAGTTAAACACTTTGGTATATTTCATAAAATACTAAATTAGTAAATTTTGCACAAATAATTAAAGGTCGTATTTTATAAAAAATATAAATGTGTTTTATTCACACATTTTTTACCCGATTTTTTGTTTAAAAAAAAAAGAAAGAAAAAAAAAGAACGCCGTTTATAATATTTTTTATTTATTTATTGCAATGTTGCATAATTAATTTAAAAATAAAAAGTATTGAATTAAAAAAATATTTTCGAATAATTCCAAATGAATTATTTGTTTCTTACAATAAAATAACACACATATTTTTCTTTGTGTTTATATGCATTTAGACTCAACTATGCACATTGTGAAAAATATTTGAAAGACAAACTATTTTTAAAATAAGCTTTTTGAAAACGTTTAATTAATAAGAAAAAAAAAAATACTCGAGCCGCGGACGAAGCATGGTTGCACACTTACCTTCCAAATAAGGTGTATTCTAGAAACCCTACCCTTCGAAGGCACGCTGTATTATAAAGAGCGCTCAGAGAATGAACTATGCTTATATATCTTGATAGATGAATGTGTTATGCGCTTGCATCACTAGAATTTTGTAACTACTGATCGCAGGAGGGATAAATCTGCTTTCCTCCGTCTTGATGCGGATGCAAGACATCTGCTTCTCGACTTGCTCGAGTTTCAAAGAAAAAAAACATTTTTGACAACTATGGCGCCATCTGTTGACTCAATTTAAGACTATCTTATGATAAAGGTCGTAACTACTGTGATATGTCTCCTAACTCATATCATTTATTTTTTTTTATCCTTTCAAGTTAAAAATTTGTTGTTAATGATTATTTTATATCCGTCATATATCTACTAAATACCTTTACAGTAGCAATCCTGTATTTGTATCTAAATTATTCAGATATTTCATCAATATTATTTACATCATCTAAGATTATATCTATGCAACAAATATATGAATCAAGTCTAAAGAAGTATTTTACGTAAAATTATCCATAAAGAATAATGTATGTAAAAAAAATAAACAGTACATCTTTCATACTGTTAAGTTTGTGGAAATGAGTAATTTAATGAACATTTTTACTATACAGAAACTAAACTAAGCTATTAATTCGGACTTCAAGAAAATTCTGTTTTAATGCCATTTGAATTTGAAGATCCTACTTTGACACAACCATATACTAAATTCCAATAAAAAAAATTACTTATAAAATATACTAATTTTTTTTCATTTACATTTTCTTTATATTTGCATTCTAAGCTTTAATCAAAATGACATGACTAAGAGCTTCCTGTTCATCTAATAGTTGCTCTGATTTATAAAAAGAAAACAGTTGAGGTACAATTTTGTTCTTTTTAAATACTTCAAAAAATAAGGGAAAAGTTACTACGTCTCGGCACACCAATTCCTTGAAATTTCTCCATAGAAAAAAAATCCAATAGTGTAAGATCTGGTAATCGTAATGGTCATAGAACCGGACCTGCATGTCCGATCGAACGACTGAAGTATGCCATGTCCAGCCAATCACGTACAGGAGCACAGAGATGTGCCGGACCATGAACCATCATTAACTCAATCATTTATTGTATTTTCTCGCAAACTATGGATCGAACAGGTACAGTTGTTTGGTAATTGTTTAAGTACTCTCAACGAGAAAGAGTTTAAGAGTTTTTCTTTTGAAAGATCAAATTTCAGAAATTCAGCAGTTGGATGTGATGTGTTTTCTCAGAAGATATATTTAAAATTTGTGTTAATAGACGGCAAACTTTTGGAATACCAATTTACCATAGCTCGAGGAAATTTTTATTTTAATTAATGTTACCTGTTTGTTTTTTATATTCTAGCGTGATGCAAAATATCCATTTTAAGAATTTTCTTAAACATCAAGCATCCACCGGAGAAAATGAAAAAGCAGCGCAGAAGAAATTTCTCAAAACATCACCACACGTTTGAAACAAATGTTAAAAAAAATAGGAAAAAAAAATGCAGCTCAGACCAAACATTTTCATACCGCAAACCTTGTTATTATTGAATATAAAATGTAGAAATGTAAAGACCAATAATGCTTGACTTATTAAGACATATATAATAGCATGTTTACTTTATTGTACTTAATATCCTGATTCCAATACACGTGCGTACAAAAGTGCTGCATTTTTTATATATAATTTCCAGTTGAAATAACATCATACATGACGTAGTAGTAAGGGGAGTCGTTGGCCGATTAAACGTGTAAATATCTAATATATAATTTAAAGGCATTTTGATTGAAAGGTATCATCCAAGACAGTGCTACGATAGATGGTGAAACAGTGCGATAATGTTATAATTTGCACTTCTCCAGCCTCTTGATTTGATTTTTATTCAATTCCTACTATTAGTTCTCACTCTCCTTATATATATTTATTTATATATCTTGTTCAAATTTTCAATCGTTAATAAAATATTTTTTATTCACATCCACTTAAGTTCAAATACATTTTTTAACACATTCACTGTCAGTAAAATTGGTATATCCATCCTCAGAAGCCGAATTACAATAAAGCATATACATAGCATCATAGTCGATCGAATACATAGCATCATAGTCGGTCTTCGTCCCAGAGCGGCGCCGGCATACGAGGTAGCACTATGCTGACGCGCCAACGCGTCAGTGACAGCGAACGTGTTAAACTTGTAGTGGATGACACTTGATATTAATACAGTTTTTTCAAATATTAATTCATAAATCAAATTTAATTAATTAATTATAGTTTAAGAGATGTTTCGGTCGATATTATTCCTGTAGATCAGTGATCCGCAACCCCCGGTCCGAGGACCGGTACCGGTCCGGGGATCAAATGGTGCCGGGCCGCCTAAAGAACATTAAACTATTGTCATTTTACTTAAAGTGGTGCATTTCTCTTGGATTTGGGCAACTTTCCACTGAAATCACTTTATATTTCACGTTAAATCACTTTTATTGGTGTAACTATATTTTATTCTGAAGGCATATTTAAATATAACTAAATTAAAATTGTGTTAAATCAAAACAATCTAAAATATAAACAATCAACGTGTCCCACCCTCAGCGGGCCACGGTAAAATTATCAAACGCTGACCGGTCCACAGCGATAAAAAGGTTGCGGAGCACTGCTGTAGATGACAACACCATTGGATAAAACAGCTTTTGTTAAACTAGTGATGAAGATTTAACTTAACCTGAATAATCATATGCTAGTTAGACGTCAGCATTTCTTTTACACTGGTTTTAAGATAAATTCTTACCTGTTATATTCAATTTTTATTAAAAAATGTAATTACAAATTTAATGTGGTTGAAAAGTTTTTAATGTTAGTTTAAAAGGTGTTTTGTCACTTAATATTATGATTCTGTCACATGTGTTAATTGTAATTATTTGATATTAATTACAATTAATTGTAATTTAAATTTATGTTAATTGTAATTATTTAATAAAAAAAGTAACTCAAATAAAATTAATAGATAATAAACCTAAATAGGAATTGACTTAATTTTTTTTATATTATTTGTTTTTATTAAAGTCACATTCTAAATCAACGGGAGGGCTTTGGGCGACGCGCGCGTGGACCCCGTAATTTTGATCCTCAATCAAATAATGAGGACGACACTTGGGCTTACATCCCACTCTCTAAACTTCCACACAATGAGAGTTTGGTACCTCGAGAGGTTTAACGTGTGACAGCCTCTCTACACGGTAGATCTTCAGTAGCACCTGGATTCCAACCTACGTCTTGACAACGCCAGCCAACAGATCTCGAGCACTCTTTATCGTGATACACACACATACAGAAAAAAAAACGGATGCAAAATTCACTTACCTAATGGAATCTACCTGTAATGTTTATCCCTGCATTATAAACGACTTCAGTTAGCACTAGGAACAGATCATTTCTCCTTTAAACTTCTTAATCAATGCTTTGAACTACATACTTTCTCAAATGTATTAAATGACAAAATGATGTCTCTCGCTCTATTAATTATAATAAAAATCTTAGTATTAAATGTATTTGTAATAATTTTTTTAATATTGCTGATTGGAAAAACTCAAAGTATTAGTAAAAAAATGCTGAACAATATGTAGATTCTGTGTTCCTGATTACATTTTCTGTATCAAAATATTTGTTAAATAAATGTGTGGGTGAAATATTTATTAAAAAAACGTGCACTGTCAAGAAAAGTATGTAGCATAAAAAATCTATGTGTAAATCTACTGTGTATAAAAGATGTATAAAGGTTGACCCAATGTAATAAAGGGACACGCGGGGAAGGGGGTTCTTAACTAAGTCCTATAGTTAATTAAAACACGTTTATTAGACAAAATAAACATTTACATACATAACTAGAGAACTAATATTTTGAATAGAATTAAAAGGGATCGGAGCGCATGCTCGTATCATTAAATTAAGTGAAAAAACGTCCTCTATTCTGATCAGCATTTTTTCAAAACTTTCAATTACTATTACAAAGTAACTGATAACTGAAGAATTAATTCTTATTTAAACTTCATTTTAATTTAAATGATTTTTTGAAATACGATAAAACGTGTGTAGTATAGCTTTAGACATACTATTCCAATGAAGTGAAATGGCCGAGTTTTGCAAAAGTGGTGTCAAGTCGTCGACAGTAAGTTTCTTTTCTCAAAAGCAGAAACTGTTGTTTCACAACGAAGCTATAACTCTACTTGTGACGTCTCTCGCGTCTTTCTGTTAACATGACTCCTATGTTCTTTGACGGCCACGATTAATGGCAAAACTTTTCCAACCCAATACCAAGAAGATAAACGATCATAATATGTAAATGAGATATACTATAAAAGGATAGCGTGGCAAACCTAGATATAGCGTGGCAAGCCTAGATATAGCGCGGCAGGCTCAGAGATAGTATTGTGGAATTATTCTGATCGATAGCGTGACAAAGCTTAGTGTGAAATCTTGCGGATCAAGAATTAGCAGTCAAGAATTAGCAGCATTGCGGATCAAGAATCTTCATATATAAAGTTTATAGATAATATTCTCTAGGTCAAGGAACCAGAACTGAAAAAGGTAATATTGGATATAAGTAATTAGATGAATAGGATTATTAATGATAATTGAGTTAGAGGATCTAGTTGCGTGATCTGACTTAAATACGTGATTTAATTTGGGCTTGACTCTCACTTTAATTAAAATTGTCAAATTAGAATTTAAGTAATATAAGTTAATCTTAATAAAAGTTGTATTAAGAATTATTATGTCTCATCATTTTGATAATCCCACACCTCTAGCTTACGCGGAACCGGCACGACATGGTCATCACAGGATGGCTATGTCTCAAATGGCGCCCGAACGTATTTAATTCTGGGTTAGGTAATGTAGGTGGAAATACGGTTCTACCTGAAATGTACTTTTCAGGGTCGGAGAACGTTGCAGAGTTTATCGAGTGTATCGATAATAACATACAGTTACTTGAAATCCCAAGTAATCTGTCATGTGCTTACTTAAAAGTCATCTCAGGGGAAGGGCTCAAGATTGGTATTCGATATTTGGTTCGTTGTTAGTGCAAAATACAGCCACGGATTTTGCGCAGCTCAAAGCTGAATTAGCGAAGGCTTTTCCCGCGGTCAAAAATAAGAAAGAACTACAGTCGGAGTTTTATGCATCCCAGCAGGGAAGAAATCAGAGGCTACTGATTTTGTTTATAGATTACTAAAATAGAGAGAAGTTTAGAATTAGGAATGTCCCAAGCAGACTTAGTGGATCATATTTTAGTTCGACTCGAACCACAGATACAGGACTACGTGGAAGTCAGAAATCCACAAAACACGATACAACTTTTAGAAGTCTTGGCTAAATTCGAAGAGAGATATTCTTGCAAATTACAAAGGGGTTATCAGAACCATAATATAGAAAGACGAGGTCAAAATGCGCATAGGATGCCTAATTTTAATGCTAATGGTAGAAACTGGAGGAATTCGGAAATAAGGAGTAGACCAAATAACAGAAATGAGTTTTACGAGAATAGCCGTCAAAGTAATAGAGGGTTCGAGAGGAATAGGTTTCATAATAATGATCAGAGATTCAACAATAGGGTTACCTATTTCGAAAATGAGCGAAATGATAATTTTAATAGAGGGGACCGTAGAAATAAGGGTTCGAGTAATAATTTCAATCAAGGCGATAAGACGCAAAGGGACGATTAAATATTGTAAAGGTTAATGATCAACCTCAAGAGGTGTCGACAAGAGAGACAATTAGACTTTCTCCGATATGTATAGCACCCGTAGAACTTCCCCACGTTCCTATATTATTAAATAACACATTTTTGAAAGCGCTATGGGACACCGGAGCAGATAAATCATTTATATCGGAAGAAGTATATAGAAAATATTTTTTCTATAAGCAAATTAAAAAATCGCGAGCCCAGGTAATAACAGCACAGGGTGCGAAATGCCAAAACATGGGGATCGTAGAATTAAAAATTCACATCAGACAATTCGAAAGAAATTGGTCATTTCATGTGCTGAAAGATTTAGAATACCCATGTATTCTGGGTATCGATTTCATAAGTGGGTCAAAAATCGTATTAGATTTTGATCAGAAATCGTTAAAAATTCAAAATTCACTGGTTGAAGATAATAAGGTAAATAAAGGGAAATTACACGTTAATGGGTCAGAAATGAAGTTAAATATGGTAGCTACAGTTTTACCGAAAAAGCATGGGAAAAATATAATTGGTGATAAAATTAATTGTGCCATAATCAAGGATTTGGTACTTACTTCGCGGGAACAATTAATAAATGAACAGAAAAATGACCCAGAATTAGGTCATATATATAGATATTTAGAAAACCCGGAAGATAACTCGGTTAATGCAACGATATGTGAGAATTGGTCCCACGATTTCGTTTAATTGAAGGATTGTTATTTTATGCGAAACACGCAACGTCATTAGGTGAAATGCGTGTATACATTCCAAAATCTTTAAGGAATGAAATAATGAGAGAATTTCATGACAAGCCAATAAGTGGACACTTAGGCAGATTTAAAACGTATCATAAAATTCGGGACGTTTGTTATTTCCCGTACATGAGAAAATTTATTGATCAATATGTCTCTACATGCCATATGTGCCAAGTTAATAACTATAAAACGCGTTACCAGCTGGTCGGTTAAATCCAATTATATCAAATTATCCGAATGAGATAGTGACGTTAGATTTATTAGGCCCGTATCCTATATCGAGAATAAGACGTAACCGCTATATTTTAGTAATAACCGATCATTTCAGCAAATGGGCTGAAATTATACCTCTTAAAAAGGCCTCATCTCGTATAATAGCGGATATTTTTTTTGATAACTTTATATCGCGTTATGGAGCTCCAATAAATTAATAAGTGATAATGGTCCCCAATTTATATCCGAGATTTTTGAGCACTTAAGTGAAAGATTAGGCATAAGGCATGTGAAGACTGTTGCATATCGACCACAAGCAAATCGGACTGAAAGAGTTAATCGAGATATAGTGCAAATGATTGCAAATTACGTTAATGATCAACACGATACTTGGGATCAATTCTTACGTGAGTTTGCTTACGCTATTCGTACAGCGGTGAATGAAACAACGGGAAAACACCGGCTGAATTATTTTAGGTCGAAAATTGATTACACCATTTCAAAAACTAGTTACGATATCGGAAAGTTCAAAATTCAAAATCCAAAATATAGAGAAGTTATTCAGGGAAGCTAGACTAAGTACGAAAATTAAACAGGAAAGGTGGGAAAATATTATAATAGACGTAGAAAAGACATAAAAAATAAAAGGTAAATGATTGTTTTATTGGAAACACACCCTGTAAGTTCAGCAGCTAACAAAGTATAAAGCAAATTTAAACAAAAATTTGAAGGACCTTATAGAGTCTTAGAAGTTAAGAATTTTAATAATATTGTAATATGGAAATCAGGAAAAAGATTAACAGTTAACGTAGATCAAATAAGAATATATCGTCATAGGAAATGTGACGAGGTCGAATTAGGAACAGGTATCCCAAATAGTATAAGATCAAGTCAGGAAACTCGTACTTCGGAAAAGTACACCAAGGATTAAATGAGTCACAATATGGGAAAGAAAAATCTGCGGTGAAACGTAGGTTAGAGGGCAAAAGGATTGGTAACCAATCAAATCAATATAAAAATACAGAGAGGACCCATAAAACAAATCACTGGTCAGATCACTACCTAGTTCAGTTGGGAATGAAAATAAAAACAAAAGGTTTAAATATAATAGAGGTATTAAAAGATCAGGTGTGTCGGGGCAAGTGGACCACAAAGAAAGTGGCAAAGAAAGGGTAATAATAATAATAATAAAAGACAAATGTCATCCAGTACTATTTCTAGAGAAAAAAAAAAAGCAGAAGAGAATCAACGGAAGTTCCATATGAAAAGAACTACAATTTAAGCCCACGACGGAGAAAGAAAAACCCCGACCAGCCAAGGACACAGTTGGGAAGGCAAAAAAGGACGACAAGGAGTTTACAACCCTTTACAACAAGAAATTCCAGTAAAACCCAAAGGAATGAAGAGGAACCCCTCATCGTTGAAGGGAATGGGAGAAAACATAAAAAAACGGTTGTATTGTTTATTTTTATGATCTTCCAACAAGTGGTCGGAAGAATTATTGCAAAGAAGGGGTCTCGGCGGTGCTTAAAAGTTATAAGCCAAGTCAAACACTACAATGAGTGTTTTTTTTTT
The DNA here is from genome assembly GCA_019973955.1 of Trichonephila inaurata madagascariensis. Taxonomy (NCBI): domain Eukaryota; kingdom Metazoa; phylum Arthropoda; class Arachnida; order Araneae; family Nephilidae; genus Trichonephila; species Trichonephila inaurata. The sequence goes on from BMAV01021782.1 coordinate 116,690, forward strand.
TTGGGGAACTTTTACTTGTTAAAATTTTTTCGAAGAAAACATTTGTAATCCACATTTGTTTGTTCGATGTATGACTTCGTGAGATGGGAAAATTCCCTTTTGGGTTTTTTGGGAAAAATTTTTTGAAAAAAGTTTGTAATTGTATAATATGTTTTATATATATGTTGTTGATTGTTACGTATTGAGGCATCTTTCAGGAAACGCGGCAGTCAGGCACTAACAAAAACAACGATGGGGGCTAGGGGAGTTTTGTTGAAACCAGATGGGGGGAGGGAGATGAAAATTTATTGATATATAAATAATATATAATTGTGAAATTATTTAATATTATGGAAATAGAGACTCAAAGTTTTATTTCGGGGAGACTGCCCCTAAAAAATCTTGAAAAGTATAAGAATTGTAGCCAAAAAAGGGGGAGCAAGCACCCATATGAGTGTTAGAGGGGTCTGCCCCCCAGAATAATTTTTTTTAATGTATAAATATTTTAAGTAATTAAATGAAAAAAGGAGAGAGTAAAATTAAACAGTAATTAAATGTTCCTAGTTTTTGGGAGAAAAATTTATTGTCAGAGTTTAAATTTAAATTGAATATTAAAATTTAATTCTAAGAGATAAAAAAAATTGTCAAGATAAATATTAAATTAAAAAAGTTAAAATTTAAGATTAAAATTGCAATGAAAATTAAAGTAAAGATAGATATTGGAAATTATAAAATTAAAAATGAGGATTTAAGATTAAAATTTAAAAAAAACTCAGAAAGCGAAGAAATTTAAAAATAGAGTTTTAGACACGTAATTTATTAGGGGCATTGAGAACCCTTTAAATAAATCACGTTTTTCTTTTTTAAAGGGGGTTTTGGACGTTCTCGCGTCTTTTCTGTTAACATGACCCCTATGTTCTTTGAGGGCCCACGATTAATGGCAAAACTTTTCCAACCCAATACCAAGAAGAAAAAACGATCAAAATATGTAAATGAGATATACTATAAAAGGATAGCGTGGCAAACCTAGATATAGCGTGGCAAGTTTATATAGCGCGGAGGCTCAGAGATAGTATTGTGGAATTTTTCTGATCGATAGGGGACAAAGCTTAGTGGAAATCTTGCGGATCAAGAATTAGCAGTCAAGAATTACAGCACGGATCAAGAACTTCATATATGTTTATAGATAATATTCTCTAGGTCAAGGAACCAGAACTGAAAAAGGTAATATTGGATATAAGTAATTAGATGAATAGGATTATTAATGATAATTGAGTTAGAGGATCTAGTTGCGTGATCTGACTTAAATACGTGATTTAATTTGGGCTTGACTCTCACTTTAATTAAAATTGTCAAATTAGAATTTAAGTAATATAAGTTAATCTTAATAAAAGTTGTATTAAGAATTATTATGTCTCATCATTTTGATAATCCCACACCTCTAGCTTACGCGGAACCGGCACGACATGGTCATCACAGGATGGCTATGTCTCATACTTATACCACACTCTCTGACTGCTTATGTAATACACTGGCTGTCTGGACTGTGGGTTTTTAGCTGATTATAAGTTTATATAGCCCAGATCAGTGTTTTTTATAGAGCGCATTCGCGTTCTAAATGCCGACTACTTTTGTCAATCATTTCTAAACCACACCCCATTGCTATAGAAACGAACGCGATTATCATTTCTTAACTTTATCACCCTGCCTACCATTGAGTTGCAATCGGTGCCATCTGTTGGAAATAACCAGATTTATTGATATAAGACATCAGTCTTAAAATTTTGAAAATATAGCTTAGCTTTGTAAGTTTTGATCTGCTGATTAAGCATTATGTAGCTTTTAAAATATTTTGTAAAAACTACCCTCGAGTAATGTAATACAATTAAAAACTTAATTAACCTTAAATTATTATTAAATTAGCTTAGATTTGTTTATATTGATTATATATAAACTTTTTTTTTCAATTTTTCCAGCTAAACGGGAATAAAAGCGAATTAGCTTACAAGTTACACGCACGCAGGTACTCTTGACGATGAATATAAAAAATACATAAAATAATTAATACAAAATAAAAAAATTCATAACCTTATAAAACTATAACTGAGAAGTGCAATGGAATCACAGCTGAATTCTGTTTCTAACAAAAATAACATGTATTCAAATATATTTTATTAAAAACTTCAGTAAATATTCATGAAGCAAAATAATACTTATTTATTATTTTGCATTATAAATAAGAAATGTAACAAATTATTACAATAAGATTATAAGATTGCCGTCAACGATATTATATGTCGCAAATAATATCCATTTTTTTACCCTTTTTATAAAAAGTGCGAAATTCTGTGTCGATTTTACGTATACTCCCAAAATCTGAAAAATCCCATGAAAATATTTTCAAGTATATTTGGTTAAATATTACACGGATACATCTAAAGTTATAATATAATGTGACATTAATTATGTTTATTTGAAATAAAATAGAAATTAAAGTAAACTATCAAGTCATTTAACATTTTTTGCAGATTTTTCTTTTAGTTTCGAGTACAAAAACAAACAAAAAACATCTCCGCTGGTTCATATCCTTTTCCGTATCATGGAATTTTTAAAAGTATAAATAATGCATTATTGGTTTCGTGATGCTTTCTGAACTATAGGTAACCATAATTATTAATAATAATTTATAAGCATAATTAAGGTATCCGACTACGTTCGGGAAAAAGAGATTTAAAAAGCAATACAAATGGAAAATTTTTATGATATTTAGTGTCACTTAGATTAGAATACACGTAAAAAATTGTTTTAAGGACACTTTTTGAAAAAAAAATTAAAATACAATATTTTAGCAAAAATTAACTTAAAAACTTTTTAAAAAATGTTCTCCATTTATAAAAATGCTTCTGAAATAGTAATATTTTTGCTTATATAAAGTAAAATTCTCCAGAGAGTTGACTTTTTTTTTGAAAAATTCACATTATTTCAGAGTTACAACCCATTGAAATAATTATCGGCGTTTTTCTAAAATTTCTCCCTCTGTTGTTAAAACAGGGAAAACCCCACTTCTAATTTATATATTTAAAAAATTCTAGTTGAGCCTCTGTACAAAGTTTTGGGAGCTAATACAGGAAAATATTATTATAATAGAAGTATTTTTCAAAAAAGGAGAATATTTTGAAAATTGAAAATTTTTGTTCTTTTTTTTGTCAAAATATTGTACTTAAATTTTTTTTATTGAATAATATTTTTAAAACAATTTTATATAAATTTTCTAATCATGACACTAAATATAAATATTATCCATTTATACGCTTTTGCAAAATCACGGTTCCGAACGTAGTCGGATACCTTAAATCAAATTACCACAATATGCCTGAAAATATATTAATTCTAAATGAAACGACATTAAGTCATTCTTATAGATAAAAGGGAAATGTATTTGAAAGTAGCTGTAAGAATGAAAAGGCTGTTGCGACTTACCAAACTCTAGTCTATTTTGAAATGCTTTCAAACGTTTCTTTTTACATTGATATAAACAGCTGCGTGATGCAAATATTGAATGTTGACACAAAAGAATGTAGACAGGTTTTTATGGTGATACAGTTTACCGTCTAATAAAGTCGTTATAATCAGCAGAAATAAATTTGTAGTCTAAGTCAGTGATCTTCAAACTGTCTTCCACGAGGCATTCCCAAGAGTTCCATGAGCCACAGTAAAAAATCAAAAAGAAAATAATGTGTATGAAATCAATTCACGTTTCTCTGCGAAGTTTGTATAAGCACAAGTATCTAAAGCGCATCTCAGTCATCAAAAATTGAAAATTCTATTTAAAAAAATAATTTTATTTTGTAATACTTTTTATAAATTTTTATTATACTATAATAAAGGAATATTCGACCATTTTTTCTTTATCTGTACTATTTACTGTATTGTTAATATTCTACTATTTGCAATCACGGATCCAATGAAACAATTTTATATTCGTTAGTAATATGTTTTTGCACAACTAAATAATTTTCTATTGGAAAATACACCTTTTTTCATTTGTGGGTAAAAACACTTATAAAGGAGATGGAATATATCTATATTTAAGCAAGAACAGTTCCTAAATTTCGGATTGCAAATTCATGCAAAATACACAGGATTTTTCACACATTTATAAACATTTTAATGCCATAAAACACGGTATTGAAGGAAAAAATCTCTCAATATGAGTGGCTACAAAATAAAATATAAAAACAAATCAAAAGCAAAATACGAAATGCGGCTGCAAACAATTTCAATAGATCTAGATTTCAACACTGTGTAAAAAAGGCAAATACATATCCCAGCAACTAATTATAATGCATGGCTAGGTGACACTTAAATCACAAATTAATATAGCCACCCATCCGGTAAAGTCCGGCTGACAGCAGTGCCGTAGGGCCTAGGTTCGAATCCCGGAGAAGGCATGTATATTTGTAATTGTATAGTGCCTTCGCGGCATGAGGGTACTCTAAATAGCCGTCGAGCAGCAAGTCCTCTCGTGAGGTTGGTGGAGGGGGAAGAGAGGTGAGAGACTCCTGACCATCCTCTCTCAAAATTGGGGTGGAATCGAGCAAAGTCGTACTGTTACTTGCATGGTGCTCAAAGCTAAGGCTAATGACAGGCGTAAAAATCTGGCCTTTCGCCACAATGAATTTCGTGGGCATTGATCTGATGTTACTGTTGATCAGGTGGCATAAGTCGCAGCACAAAAACAACACCATATATTATTGAGTAAATATATTACAATTACATTTTTTTTTACAAATACAACACATTTTGTCTTTCCATACAGTATCTACAACATGTTGATCTACTTTAGATATTATTTTAAGATGTGTTTTTCTAAGTGTATGTGTGGAATGGGGGGTTCCCCCAAATATCTTATAGCTCTAAGGATTCCGTGAGTCGAAAAAGTTTAAAGACCACTGGTCTAAGCCGTTGTAGTCAGAAAATTTTACCATATCAATCTTTAATGAATTTGAAACATGTTATTCATTCTAACTAAAAAGTAATAATAATAGAAAAATTTAATTTTGTTGTTTTTCACCAAAAAACCAAAAAAAGATTTCAATAAAGAAAAAAAAATTTTCTGCTTCAATATTCAATGCTTTCAGATTGACTGTAAAATTATCCTGTAGTAATTTTTCTGATTTTTAAAAAAATGGATTAATATCTTTACATACGCACGCACGCACACACAAACACATATTGTTGCTTTATCATTTTACCAACGAAAATCAATTACATTTTATATATTTACTTCCATATTTATTGCTATGGTGATATTATCTTTAACTTTAATTGTTCATTAATTTATAACGCAGAGAGGTGTACATTTAAAGTTTGTACCTTTAGCTATTTCTTCTTAGAAATTAGCTTGTTAAAATCTCGGAAAAAATATTCAATTCATAGCAAAGTTTCATTAAAAACACTTTCCTTAAATTTAATAAAATTCAATGAATTTTCAGATTAAGTATTTTGAATTTGGAACATTTTTCGCGAATTTTCTTATTTTATAAAATATATCTGAATATACACTAGTATTTAAAATTAAGAGAATTTTTAAATTGTGTCGATTATCAACAGAATTACGCAACAGATTTGAAGGAAATTTGGTATGTAAATAGAACTTATATAATTTTAACCCTCCCCCCCTTTCTACAGTTAAAATGCTCACATGATTGTGCGTAACACTTATAGAAGTCGGAAGGTATATGAAACAGAATAGAAGAAAAAATGGGTTACTAAAAGAATGGTTACCTCCTACAGAAATACATATCTCGCCCCGTAATTTTATACTGGAAATAATTTATCAATTATTGGGGAAAGAGGGACCACTCGGTTAGCCCCCCGATTGTTTCGAAGGGGAAGGTTAATTTCACTACCCTCCCAGAATATCCCAGGCATTCTCTATACCAGTAATTCCGAAAGTGGTCTATATAGACCTCCAGGGTCTATGAACTTTAAGGGGGCCAGCCAACAAAAAATAATTTAGGGGGCCATGAGGGGGAAATGGGGCAATAGTGGCCCCATTAAACCAGATCATGACTTTTAACTTAAAAAAATTTATCTAGTAGAAACCAGAGTTTTTCAATTTACTGATTTATTTTCCAAATTTAGGGGGAATTTATGGTTACTAGGTAAACATAAATTTTTTAAAAAAGGACCATTTCGAATTTATTTCCAGAATTAAATTATAGAAGCATAATATTGACGTCCCGAATTTTCTGAATTTGTCATGGGGGAATCTGCGACATTTTAACCGACCCTTCAATATTTAAATGTTTTTCAAGATTTTTAAAAAGGTATGTGAACGCTTTTTATAGTAATAACCACAGGACAATGAATTCATATTGTCTCACTGAAAAAATGCCCTATTAAATTGAACTGATCATAATATGCCCAAACGATCTTAAAATAAAGTTTAGAAAAAAATGTCGGGAATTTTTTGGGTTTTTTAAAAAAACATTCCTGTTATTTGTCAAATTTTAGAAATGTGAGAAAGTTTTAATTGCTTTTCCAGTGAGAGGGGGTTTGTGAATTTTTAATCTTAAAAAAAAAAAGGAGGGGAGAACTGGACACTTACTAACAAAGGAGATTTAGGTTTAAACCTGACTCGACTATTAAATATTAAAATTTGTTATTGAAACACCAGATTCACACACCCCGCTTATTAAAAAGATTTGTTTGTTGTTCAGTTATTTTATGTATTAATTTATTTTAATTTTAATTTAATTCAAACATGTGCTTCTCAAATTTTAAACGCTATATTCACTACAGTTAGAAATTTAATTCTTTTAAAGTAAGCAGTAGTACCAGTTGTCAAAGAGACATTTAAGTTGATAAATTGGAAAAAATTCAATATTAGATAAGCAGGGGTCTACCGGAAACTGAAAAACATATTAAGGGGGTCTATGAGACAAAAAAGTTTGGGAGCCTCTGCTCTATACGGATGAGGTCTGGAGATCTAGCCGGCCAATCCATTCGATGAATATTCTCCCTTTCCAGAAATTCATCCACCAGCTGATCTCTATGGGCCTTGTGTTGTCATCTATTAAAATAAAATCAAGACCAACTACACCCGAGAAAATGCCAACATAGGGCTCCAAGACCTCACAGCAGTCACAGTTCCTCTAGCAAAAACGAAGAGGTGTGTGCGGTCATCCCCAATGATCAGACCATCAAGCCTCCGCTATTGCAATGGTCGATTTCTCTGACACTGGAGGGTTAGTAAGGGGTCTTTGGTTCTCTCCATATATCGAGTCTAAATTTATTGAAAAACTAATTACGATAATATTAGATAATTGATTGCAAGGTATGTAAAAAAATGAAATAAAAATCTCTTGTTGTATCATTTTGTTCTAGTGAGTCGCATACCAAACTGTATTTTATGAGAACATGAAACAATTATTTTTGTTATTTAATTTATTGACATTTTTTCGTGTAAGTTAAATATTAATTATATTAATATAATTTTTTTATTTGTCATTTTCATCTCTAATCCTTAATACTAATTTCTGCAAAGTAATAAACAACAAAATGCACCAAATTATTCTTTAACCATATGCAATTTCTTAAACTCATCGAAAATGAACTTTGCAACATGCCCCGCCCGCTTTTTTATACGGGTCAGTCCTCTTGACAGAAACATAAATTGTACATCCAATGGATAGAGACAAAAGTATTTTAAGCAGAGAAAAATTATTCAGTGAAAGTAAAAATATTCAATATCAAGCGTGGATGAAAGATTGTATTAAATAAAAGGATATGGAAGAAATGGCGGGATCTTTGCAGAACTTATTGCCTTGATTTTTCTGATGAATAAAGGCTCGAAATTGTGACAGACGAAACTTATTAACATCTTTCGAGTGATAACATAATGAGTGTTTAGCATCATAACGAAAAAAGTACAGAATAGTGGATCAAATTAAATCAAAATTTTTGATAAAAAAATTACATCCCCTTAAAATTATTTTAAAAAATAAATGTATAGTAGTTGATTTTTCATGCGTTCCTTTTTCGATATTTTAAAATAAGTTTTGTACCTCTGAAGACACATTTTTGCAAGCAGAAATTTTCTATATTCAGTGTAGATCATGGGAAACACAGACCAATTATGACTTATAATTTTAATACATGCAGTATAACAAGAAAATATTAGAAGAAATTACATTTTGATTCGAATGAGCAAGCATGCACAAAAGAAAATTTTAGCATGTAATGAAGATTCGTAAGACAAAGTTTTACATTTCCGATTAACCGTTTTTGAAGCATAAAAACTTTAGTACAAGTCAAGGCGTGTAAGAATTCATAGATTGTCAGCTCTAGAACTATATCTTGGGAAGATATTCTTTTCTTTACAACTTCGTGATCCTTCACACTTATGGAAAAATGTACCAACATCAGCATCTTTTAGTTCAAAATATGTTACTGCTTTCAATCTTAAAAGCTAATCTACACTATTAAAATTCGAATTTCCTTTAAAACGTATCATTACGGGGAACTCCTAACTTCTATAAACGGTGTAAGTTACCGTAGATAGTTTCGTGTTGATATGCATACCTAATTTCAGGAATCCCATGCCTTTGAATTCAATCATGTCATACCATGAAATTCCCACCTGACGTTGACTTCACGATTTCCGTATTCGTGAATCGTGGGGATGTTTTTCAGGAACCCGGAAGTCACGCTTGTTCCCCCTCGCAACCGCAATAATGTTTCTTTATTTGCCTTATTTTTTAAGTGGATGTTTATAAGAAAACTCATTGTTATTGTAATAAAATGACGATAATGATGTAAGATCAGAGCTGTGTTACCAAATAATAAAATAAGCTTTTCACACTTCAAAATTTTTTTTATTGGTAGAAATCTTGAGAACTTTCCTTCAATTTTCTGTTATGCATAGTATATAAGAATTTAGGTATATATATATATATAATTTTACAGTTTGTATTACTGTACACATTTAATTATAACGCATTTTTATCAAAGAATTATAAAGCATTTTTCTTACTTCGTAAAAAGTTTAAAAAAAGATAGTATTGAATAATATACTAACATATATTAGTAACTAATATCATTTGTACTAGTTGACTCAAAATCATACATACAATAAGTATATTATTTTAAGTATGTTACAATAAGTTTATTTGTAATTCCTCAAAATAATAATATATAAATAATAGGTTAATGATTGATTTTAATCTTTATAAAAAATGTAGCAAATCAATTAAAATAAGTGTGTTATTCCAGGTCGTAACAGAAAATTCGTAAATGAATATTTATGAAATAGTTACTGTAACGGGTTCTATTCGGGCTCTCTACTAATCATCTTAGGTAAAATACTCTTTTTATCTGTGATTTTATTTGAAAACCATTTTCCGTAGAGATGACTTGATTTTATGTAAATGAGAGCGTCTATTTATGTGCTAGTCATGGAGTAGGCGGGATAATTGTTGAAAATTGAGAATAAGAAGAAAGCATTACGTTAGTGGCTGGTGGTCGTATTTAGAATTGATAATTCAAGAGGAAGGATTAAACAAGTGTTGAAGCAAAGAATGCTCAGAATAATAGATAAGTGCTCTTACTTCTATTATAATTAAATTAATAAGTTTAATTGCTCCTCGGGTAAGTTATTTAAGTGCATTCTCAGTTAAGATGATAAAATATTACGTGAAAAAAGACAATACAATTGTTTAGATTGAGAAATGGCTGATCTTTACTCGAACTTTCTCACCCGCGATCGAAGGATCGCGACAGTTATAGGCTTAAAATGATAAATGTTCCTCTTCAAAGAACAATGGTTATACATGATATTTTTAATTATTTAAAAGGGATAAGAAGTTGTGCAAACTGAGAGACAAATCCTTAAAATAACTAAACAAATAAGCTGTATAACTGATTTCTTGTGTGTACTCACTATCAAACCTAATCTTCGATAACAGATATAAGCAATTAATTTACTTCAAGTTTATGCCACCTTTCATCAATTACAGCAGCTGAAGAGTGGCAGCGGTCAGTCTCTCAGCCATCCATGACTAGACTTTTTCAATGGGTGAGAAATCTGGAGAACGTGCTGGCCAGGCCAACAG
>BMAV01021785.1:0-42929 GCA_019973955.1 Trichonephila inaurata madagascariensis
TTTCGTTTTTAAAACGTTTTATTAATTAACCAATTTTTTAAAAACTTTTTTAAACATTTTACCAATTGTTTTGATGGAAAACACTATTTCCACGATAGCAGAAATTCGTTGATTTAATGAGATAAAAATATAGCATGCGGTTACCAAAAGTAAATAAACAGCTACAACTATTCACTCATTTCTTTCCTGAATAAGCTGCTGATCAAAATAATTTTTTGATTAATTTAAACTATTTGATAAGGCTGAAAAGAAGCATGTGTCTTTTGTTTTGATTTAAAAAGGGCGGGCAGTCAGATGTTTTAGGTTTGACAAATGTAAACAATTTTTTTTAAAAAAAATATTAAAAATATTTTAATTCAGCTAGAGCAAAAATTTAAATTCCATTAGAAAGAAAATGAATGGTATTTTGTTTTTCAATCAAAATTGAAAAATCGATTTTTAATTCGATTTTCGTGAAGTGACCCCCTTAAATGTTTGTTTACGTTACTCCTTGTAACTTAAGACCTGAAATTTTATAAAAAAAAAGGTTACTGTAACTCATATTTCAACATACCAGTAAAAAAAAAATTTTTTTTGCTAATTTAACTTAGAATGATTAAAACGAGTGGAAAATTTTCAAACATGTAGTGCATTTGTTTTACTTTTCATTTTAGTAAAATTCATCAAAATATATAACTCTGTAACATTAAATCTTATGATTTCTTGAAGTGATAACTTCTTTAGGCACGTTTTGCTGGAGAGTGAACTTGAATGATACATTTTAACAAGCCAAGCAGCTCGGGTTTGTAAAGCTCGTAACAATGGTAACAATACTACTGAATGGTAACAGTACTACCGAATCATTAGAAATCAATGAGTCATGTATCGGAGAATTTTGTGCAGCAAAATGTAGAGCAGAAAATAGACAAATAATTTTAATAGTTACTATTTATATTTCATCAAATCGAAGTGTAGAGAAAATTATTGAATTCATTCACAAAAGATTTAGTTGCTTACAGTGAAGCCGGGTCAACTCTTCTGAACAAATTGCCTCTTATTTTAAGTGGGGATTTTAATGTATTTTTCAAAAAAATATCAAAGCCTTTAAAAATTGAATTTTGATTTTAAAATAATCTACTAATTATTTTAAATGATCCAAATGAAAGCACGACAAAGTACGGAACAACGCTTGACGGAGTTTTTTTAGATATTTAAATAACATTGAATGTAAAGTATTAATAACCTATTTCAGCTACCGTATACCTATTGTTTCCTTCTTAGAATATAATTAATTCACAAATATGATTGCATTATTTCGCAAAAAAGTATGATTTTATGAGTATAGACATATGAATAAATAATTTTATATGTGACAATACTAATATATTCTTGTTTTTTTTAACCACCTAACTAATCCCTGAAATAACATTGCAAAATTTGAAGTTATCACTTATATCGTGTGGTCATAAACATACACTCTTTTTTTTACTTCTATATTATTCGTTTAAATGTACTGGAATTCGTAATTAATGTTACTCACATAAAAACGCGTGATACTTCAACTAAACTTTGGTTTAATCCGTGGTAAAAAAAAATTGGTCAGGAATACACTAACTCAATGTAGGCTGACATGCAAATGAGAGCGATGTTGGTCAAAATAGGATGAATCCTAACTTTATATTGTTCGCTTAATTGGGTGGCCAATTTGTACAGCTACAGAAGCGTCTCTCAACGGACTCTCATACTGTTCAATAGGCTTTAAGCAACAAATTGTTTTTTTCTTTCATAATTTAACAGAATTTAATGCCTGAAGAGGGGGCCATAGAGGCGGTTTTCGCTTTTATGTGTTTTCCCGAAACACCCCACAAATAGTCTATTGGATTGAGGTCTTGAGATTTCGACAGCCACATCATGCACCTCTTTTTCCAAATAATTGTCTACAAGTGCTGCACTGTATAATCAGGTGTTATTGTCTGTAAAACGAAACAGTCTTCTTCCACAGCTGCTCAAAAAAAGTCACATAGGACTCAATAATCTTATCCTTATAACGTTCTGCTGTTATTTTGTCATTAGGAAAGATATGGATTGGTGAACGCGCATCTAACTTTACTCATTCCACTACAAGGAAGCCAGTGCTACTGATACGATTGATTTCTCTGTTGGTTTGTGTCACGATAGCGTTTCCCAGGCTCCGATCAGGCGAAAATTGGCCATGAATCACTTTGTGTGCTGGCTCACAATTCGTTACTGAAGAGGCGATGGCAGCAATATTGCTCTGTTCAAGATTCCAATAGATATGCTCTCTTGAGAAATATGTAAGAACATATCAACATATCAACTACCTCTCTCAGCTATCTGTCTACACATCGTTTTCCCTAAGAAAAATATTCCAGACATAGCAGCGAGGTATTGCGACAACTGTCTAGCAGTCATACCTCTGTTGATCCATGCATAAAAATAACAGATCTTACGCATGTGCAATGAACCTTGGTTCATTTTGTCAAATTTGCTTGTGACTGTCCTGTTTCTTACCTACTGATGACTCCATCCCAAATCATGGAATAAACCAGGCATAAGCCTCTAATTTTCGTTCACGAGCCACATTATAGGAGCTGATGATACCGGAGGGGTGCAATTTATTAAAAAAGAGGGGATTGAATTCATTATAAAAAAACAATAAATATAAGTTGAATAAAATAGTAACTGTTTTATTCCTTCTTTTAATGTACTAATTTTATACTGTCTATAGTTGTAAGCACATTCATTTAATTTTAAATTCATTTTAATGAGACATATGTACCCGGTAATACTTTCTTACATATTTTTTTACAAGGAGTGAGATTGCTTTGTGAAATTTTCACTATAATTCTCTTTTATATCAGCCCACTTGTGCATCTACATTTCTTCTTGTTGTTCTTCCTACAAGAAAATCTTTACTCACAAATGTATGTCGACCCAAATATAAAGAATATTTTCCCAACAATTTTCTTCATACATGGAAATTTTTAAGCAGACAAATATTTGTGAAAAACAACTATAGTCGCAGCTCTAAATATTTTCTTCACACTGCGAAATATATTCAAGTCAGTAAATTCAAGGTGTATCTCCTCAGATGCTGCATCAATAACGGCAGTAAAGGAATAAAAGAAGCAAGCTAAATTTAGGCACAATTTTCTTAAAATCCTGAAATCTCGTTGTGACGTCATACACCAAACTCTGCTGATGGTCTGTTGGTGGAAACACTTTCAGCAACTTGGTTTTTTTAAAAATGAAAAATAAAAGACGAAGCTCTGTTCGAGCAGCTCACTGCGTAATTCTTGTCTTGGCGGGGGTCGCTAGTTCTTACTCTATTTTAAAAACGTTTTCATACAGTCATTTTTACTACTTTCTGTGTGGCTGGTTTCTTAAAGAAACAAATCCCGCTCACTAAATTTATATTTTCAGAAAACTTTCACTTTCCAACTTCAAATTTTACTTCCTTTTTTCAATTCCTACAATATATTAACTCACACTCTATATTTATTTATTTATCTTGGTGGAATTTTCAATTCGTAATAAAATACATTTTAAAGCGCTCAATTGAGCTGAAATTTTATATACATGATTATTTTGGATGACAATACAATAATTTAATCATAATTAATAAAAATTGATTAAAACTAATTACTCATTACTCATGCATCATTTTTGGTGACTTAGAGACCCTTTTGACGACTTGCGTCACGATTGTTTTGGATAACAATACGATACTTTAATGATAATGAATAAAAATTAATTACCACTTAAGGTTGTGATTCTGTCCTATGTATAAACGTATGTATATTATAATTGTAACTATTTAATAAAAAGTCGTTAAAATAAAATTTTTCTTTGTTGATCTAAGTTGTAATTGACTTATTTTTTTTTATATTACTTGTTAGATTAGTGACCTTCTTCACTATTAAACAGACACTAGACGCATAAAATGAATTCGTTTCCTAAATTACACTTTACAACATCTTTTTTTAAAAAAAAAGAAAACAAAAGTAGTACATACGAGAATGAGTTGGAAAGTAAATTCCCGACATGCGGTCAAAGTTGTGTATGATAGTCAAAACATAGAATGAGATATTAAAAATAAGGTATAACTTTATTTTTCCACATAATTACCAAATACACTGAGACAGTTGTCATACCACTTGATAAATTTCAAAAATGCTTCCAAGAAACATTCAGGGCTTTGCATCTTTTCAGTTCGCTCATGTCTAATTCCAAGTTCTTTTTCTACTCCATCGATTGTGATACGCCGGTTTGCTTTAATCACGTCTTCCACCTTCCTCAAAAGATCATCAACGACATTCTTGGATACAGGAAAGTGTCAGCCCGATAGGTGTCCTGGCAACTGACCCCGACACACATGGAACAACGCATGACGGTGTGCCTGGAACCACTTTTTGTTTCGGATTGTGACTTGGGATGAATCGACGAACACCATTTCACTCAAGGGGCTTTGGAAGCAATGACAAAGTCAAACCAGCCATTAAAGACTTCTTCCGTATGCAAAGCCCCGATTTATTCCAGACGGGATTTGTGCAGCTTATCAAAAGGTATTGTGACAAATGCCAATGTGCTTTCGGCTTATTTTATGTGGAAAAATAAAATTATATCTTTAAAGTCTCCTTGGTAACGACGTTCTTACTCAACTCTGACCACAGTCACAAGAGGAGCTTTTACTTTCCGACTCACCTATAGTTCACTTATTGTAAAAAATGTTTGGGACTTGAAGTTTGAACTCTAGTGTTTAATTATAACTAAATAATAAAAAATGTAAATAAAGAATAAAAAAGTCTAGGCCAGAAAATAATACTTTTTAATTACATTTGCGTTATATTACAGCTTACTAAGCATTCTCTCGAATCAAAATTTTGTTAGATTCGAAGTTGAAGGTAATTTCTATGTTCACCATCTTTAGTTTCTTTATAAAAATAATCCCATCTTCAATTAATTAGATCAGTGCTTCTCAAAGTTTCAATATTCAGGACCCATTATTCAATCATAATTTTCATCGCCCTCCTCCCTTTATACAATAACAATGTATTGAATTCAATAATACTATGCTTTGATGCTAAAACTACGATACGACTTTAACCTCTTATATGCCACCGGAGTATATAAACGTCTCGTTCAGGCAAAGCGTTAATTTCCCCGGACGAATATATACTTCTATACGGAGTACGATCTTTTATGTACACTGCTATCCATAAAATTATTCCGAAGTCTTTGGAATGCAATAAAAGGAACTTGAAAATGTTTGCGAAGGATTTACTTATTTCCGATTATTTGCTTCGTTATTCACTCCCAAATACGGCAGCATCACATACGCGCGCCACCATTGGAAAACGGTTGGCATTGGGAATCAAATCGTAGTTAAAGGATTAATTATAAGCCGTATAATTATCAAGATAAATGTCAATTTTTGTAATTCATTTTGTATATGACAATCTCATGGGGTCACTGGTAATTATTAAACTTTTTCTGAACTTTTATTTTATAATTAGTTTAACAATACTTTGTGCAGTATCGAAGCATTTATAAGTGTATTATATCAGTGAAATATTATTTTATTTTCATTTTACATTATATGACAGAAGGTATTTTGTTTGTTTTGTTTCAGTAAATTAATAACTTTTGTAAATAAGATTTTCTTTTCGACTTTTCATTACGCTCGCGCTCCCCTAGGAGTTCGCGCCCCACAGTTTGAGAAACACTGAATTAGATACAACTATTAAAATAGTGGATCATATTATTATTATTATTTTTAATAAATGATATAAGCTACGTAGATTCCTTACGAGAAAAAATGCAAAGGATGCTAATTCTTCATCCAATATATGTTTTAAGCGAAATATCTCAACCAAATTTAATATAACACAAATTAAACCGTCGTCAAGATTACACTGATCAACATGATTTTTGTCTCATGAGTACCAATAGTTGGACTTAATTACCGAGTTTTTTATCCGTGTTTTCCAAATATGTATTCGGAATTTCTCCATCACCCACAGTTTTTTTAAATTTAATTTCAATTAATGTATTTAAATATTTTTAATAAACGACATTTTGTCCATTGTAAAATAAAAACTTCTAGGCATTGTAAATGGCCGGTGGAACCCGCATGAGAGCTAACTCAAATGGTATCATTGCTACTGTTGTGCAAGAAGTTCAGACATCCGTACGAACACTTTGGCACCAGACACAGCGGACGAGGCACATGCACTGGTCTAGACTAGCATGCATTCATTCATTGGAACGATGTCAGTTGTGAGATAGTAATGAACCAGTAAACACGTAATTGTGAGTGCTGTGTCTGGATTGTTGTATGTTGCGTATTTACAAATTTAATTCTTTTTTAAATTTTATTTGTTAGTTACACAAAATACATGAGCTTCATTTAAATCATCATTACAACTTTTGTTATATATGCACGGTGAAGTGACGCTCAATTCCCCAAAGGCGAAACCTTACTCGTGGTAAAAAGTGTTATGAACTTTATTTTGAGTGTAAAGAATGAGGGGGACAAACGGAGAAGTATGGGCCCATCTATTGTTATCGTGCACGAGCTACTCACTTACCTGCAGCGGAAGAATGGCACACTGCATGCTATTTACTATCTATGATTTGGAGGAACCTAAAGGATAACCTCCTCGGCCTATTCAATTTCTGCTTAACAAACATTAAAGGGTTACGCGTCAAAATCAAAACATACAGGGTGTACCCTGACTTGCAATCTTTGATGAGACCAGTTCCACACAACGAAAGAATTACCCCTTACCAAAGCCTCAGAACATGTGACATTAGATGAAGAGGGCTCAGATTCCGATGAAGTAAAAGAAGAAACAGTTTGTACAGGGTGATACAACTTTTGAACCAAGCTGTTCATCCGAGGCCTTCATTATTGACTCAAGGAAGATCTTAGCACAGTCCATTAAATTTAAAGGTAATAAAACACTCGAAATGCTTGGTTTTCCGACTAAAAAGAATATAGGTCTTCTTCAAAAGAATACAAAGATAATAATACTTATCGTAGTCGTCATTCTCAATGTAGGCTTTATTTTTCAGAAAATAAACCGAAAGTACATGACATTTCTTCTGTATATAGGAGCATCTGGTACTGAACGCGGAAGCCCTATAGAATGGCGCTTGTTCATTGATTCCTCAAAAGCAAAGTTTAAAAAGCTTACGTACTGTAATGGAAATAAATTCTCATTACAGCAATACCGCATTGGCTCCTCTGCTAGTATAAGAGAAAGGAGCATATGAAAACTTTCAAATTTATATTTGGCGAAACTGCAATATGCTGTGTATGAATGGAATATTTGTAGTGATTTGAAGGTAACTGCACTCATTCTTGGTTTTACAGCTTAGGTTACACAAAATACTGTTGTTTTGTGTCTTTGGGGATAATAAGAAGGTTAAGAAAAACATTTACATCGAAAGAATGGCCTAAACGCAAGAATCATTTACATTCCAGGACAGAAAAATGTGAAACATGACGCATTGTGTAAACCTTAAAATGTAATACATCTACCTCCGTTACATATCAAGAGCGAGATTAATGAAAATTTCATGAAAGCCATAGACAATACTCCTGGTTTCATGTACTTAAAGTTTCCTAAAATTAGTGAAGCAAAAAATTAAAGAAGGGATATTTGTGGGTCCACCAAATACGATCACTAATGCATGATGAGAGTTTGAGGAACTATTAAATCCACTGGAGAAAGCAGCGTGGCAACCATTCAAAATGTGTAACTCACAGTTTTGGAAATCTAAAGGCGGAAAAATTACCGTGATATTGTTCGCGATCTTATAACATCTTATAAAATTTGGGCTATACTATGTCTCAAAATACACTTCCTGCACTCGCACTTAGATTTCTTCCCGGAAAATCCTCTTGGTGCAGTGAGCGATGAGCATGGGAACCCCTTTCATCCAGGGAAATTTCAGTGATAGAAAAGAGATATCAAGGCAAATGGAATGCTAATATGCAGCCCGATTATTGGTAGCGGATTGCATCCAGAGGGATACTCTCACAGGCGAGAAATATAAAAATCGTGATTTCTTAATTTCTAGGTGAGTCCAAATGTTCGGATATTGTGTACTTAAGAATGTAGAAATTATTAAGTGTTTCTGCCAAATGCCTGTCTCTCAAAACCTTGCGTGATGAAAAACCGATATCATATTTGAATTCAGGAGAAAAAAATGCTATCAAGAATCACATATTTTTCTTGATGAGACAAAAATTTTTTTTCTTTTTTGTTGCCCAGTGTTATTAATGTAAAATTCCCTAGATTACATAATTTTTTTTTAAAAAAAATAACATAAATACTTATATAGTTTTGAAAATGTCATGTAAGAAGCAAACAAAGCTTTCGAGGATTTTCATCTATTTTAAAAGTTTACTCATTAATATTTCTGAAAAAAAAACATTGCTTTCAATTCAGGTCATAGAATAAATTGAAAAAATAAATTGTCCCAATTCCCTAATAAAAGAAATTTTTAATTTAAAATACAAAAGCCGCAAAATAAAGTTACGTTTTTCATTGCCCACATTTCTAATAGGAAAATTATGTGAGATGGCGCTTCACAGTTTCCGAAAAAAGAATTAAAAAATAAATACATTTATTGCAAATGAATTATTCGGGTCTTATTTGAATAAAAGTTTATTTATAGATTTAAAGTGATTCGAAAATAAACTCAAATAATGCCTATTAATAAGCCCTTCAAATAATGAATAAAATTAAGAACAATTGTGGACCTGAGAAATTAATTTTTTGTTCTGTAGATTCTTCATGACCAGAACTTTATGGGAAGAGTATTTTGTAAAGAAAATAAAAGTTCAATTATGAAATACATGCTAAAGTTCAAAATATTCGTCCAATCTCTCATACAAACATCAATTAGTAAATTTCTGATAATATAATTCCCTCAAGTTAAAGAATAATTTATTTTAGTAAAAACCATCATTACTTTCGATTTCAATACGCGTTTTTAAGCGTTTACTCTTTTCTAAATACCTATAGATCTAATGATCTACTTTTAGATCTTTCATTAAAATGGGTGAATGAAAATACTGATTAAATAGATATTTGATTTAAATCCCATGAGTTTTTTTAAAGATTAATAATCAATGATTTTTTCTGCTCGAGGGCCACACTGGGGAAGAGGATGATACCACCTTTTTAAAAGACTGCACTCAGAAAAAGTATAAATCGAGGCATAACAAGTAATGTAAAAAAAAATTAAGTCAATTCCTACTTAGATCAACAAGGAAAAGTTTTATTTTAGCTACTTTTTATTTAATAGTTAAAATTAATATAAATATGTACTACGTATGAGAGAGAATCACAACATTATAAGTAGTAGTGGTGTTTTTATTAATTATCATTAAAGTATCGTACTGTCATCCAAAACAATCACGTCTATATAAAATTTCAGGTTCGGTGATTACTTTAAACGTGAGAAAAAATATTTTCAAGTTTGGCCTATAAGTCGCCAAAGAGGGTCCCTATGTCGCCAAAATGATGTCGCTGCGGCTGTGTGTGATTTTGAATAGTGGTTTTAATCAATTGTTTTGTGAGTATAACTAAACTACTGTATTGCCATTCAAAATAATCATTGTGTAAATTTCAGCTCAAGTGAGCGCTTTTAAAATGCAGTAACGTTTGAAATCACAAGATAGAAGAGGAGTTGGAGTTAATAATAGTACAGGAGTGCCAAGTAATTAATGGTGTTTTCTGCTCTAGGGCCACATTGTGGAAGAGGAGGATAATACTTTTTTTTCAAAGGACAGCACTTAGCATCTCCGAAAAAGTATTAATTGAGGCATAAAAATCAATCAAGAAATAAAATATTAGTAGCTACATTCAGTTTATTTATTGGGATAATTTCATATCTATATCTCCAAGCACATTTAATTTTAAAATCAGTTTAATTAGACAGTTGCACCGTATCACACTTTTCTACTATTTTCATTTAAAAGCAGGTGTGAGATTGCTTGTTGATATCCTCATCACAGCATGCAAGCTAATATAAATCTTGTATCTATCAGTACACTCTTGTTGTCTTCAATCTGGCATGAGCTGCTGGAATGTTGAGGAAAGCAACCTGAATGCGTGGGGGGATTGTTGTTGGGAGAAGATAGGCTTTTAGGGGTAGGGTCTATTATTCTCCGTTACACCACTGGTAAATAGATAGAAAACATTACAATGTCTTCAAAGTCATTGAATCCTTCCACATGGGGGCAGGACTCTAGGGGCCCTAGAATTTACTAACACTAAATACTTATTTACCTAATTTATAAAATATTAAAGGCGAAACCTGACTTTTAGGGGAGGAGGAGGGTTCTAACATTCTCCTTTACGACACTGGTAATTAGATAGAAAACATTACAGTGGCGCCAAAGCCATTGGAATTCATACACCGCATAAAAAAATGATCGCACATAAAAAATCGCACAAAACAAATCGCACCAAAAAGAAAATGAAAGCGCCAAAAAGAGACCGCTTTCACTTAGGATTCCCATGGTGTGGAGAAACTTTAAAAATTACAAATTGAGAAATAATTAGTAAATAATAAACAAGTCGTCTTTGTTAAGATTATTTATTTTAATCATAACCTTTTGTGACATTTTGTATTATGTAGAACTAAAAGAAAAATTCATAAGTTTATAAAAAATTTTACCCAAATATATAAGAAATGAAACTATTTTTTATTAACGTACCACTAGAAAAATTATCAGGAAAATTGAGGATGAGCATCATAAGTATTTTCCGAGATCAAATGGTAAATTTCGACGCCTTAAGTAGCACACTTCTCTTCCTTTATCCATACCATAGCAATTTGTAGACTCTGAGACACAATATATTAAAGATACATCTGTATGACCTTCAGTAGTACTGAAGACAGATATTCATCGATTCCCAAATTCATTTCTGAGAAAGTCTAACCTCAGCTCATCACTAAGGGAATTTTTTTTAAAGTAATTCGATTGCTATTAAATTGAAAAAAAACTTATATTATCTGAACCACATTATCTCATATCATTTCACATACAGAGTTTCCTGCCCTAAGCAGTTTTTTGTTTAAATTTTTGAAGTAATCAATTCGTTCCTCACCCCCACCCCCTGTAATATCATAGCACATCCTTCAAGGTATCCGACTACCCAAAAATCATGATTTTTTTTAAAAAAAATGACAAACATTTTTATGATTTTATTTTAGAGGGCTTCGTATTAGCTTTATAAAAATACCAAGTGTTTTATTTTCCATTTCCTAGAACAAAAACTACAAGTGTTTTAGTAAAAGCAGATGCCACAACTTAACATAAGATGTCAAACTTTAAAATGCGTTTTACTCGAAATGTGTTTTTTTTCGAAAAGTTCAAACGGGGAAAGCGATTACTCAAAAAGTGTTTTTAAATTATTTGCTGAAATTGTGTGTGGTTGTTCTATATAACAGTAGAAGTATTTTAACCTTCAGATTTATCAATCACTGTTTTATTACAAAATTTACAGTTATTTGTGTGAATATAATTACTGTTTTTTTTCCAGCAATTTATTATAATATCTAAGCTAAATTGCTCTAGTTTTTGTAAAAATGAAAATATCTCTTATTCTGAAGGTCATTTCAAAAAGGAATAACAAAGTAATACGCGTAAAAATTGAAAAATTGGGAATTTGTTTATTTTCTATTTGTACAGTGCGGGCCCGTTTATGTAATTTTTTGTCAATTTTTACCCATTTTTTCTCATTTTAGTAGTAATAATTTATTTTTCTCTTCTTAATTTAGCCTTTTTTTTCTTAAAATGTACTAAATAAATCTAAAAACCACAAAAAAAATCTCCATATTTTCATTTTTTTAAAAAAAAATTGTCGCAACTAGTCGGATACCTTAAACCAGATTTTAGTTATCAATTGTCCTTACGAACTACATTTTATAACCCTAGATATTAGCAAAGTGCAAATAGATTTATATATGTAATCAAACAATCCAAGTAAAATACCCGCATTCAACTCAGCAGAACAATTACGGAAATAAAAATCAAGCATGAGAGTACAAAGCTAGACTAATCTGACGTATAATTTCTATGTTTGAGGCTAGAAAAAAAATGATACTGGAAGAAGATTTTTTCAGAAAATAAAAAACTTCTCTTACATTGTAATTATGTTTCACAAAACATACACGGCGTTATGTTGTACCCAGCGGTATATTGTTTATGCTTCCTAACAAAAGATCGCACTCACGTAGGATTTTTCCTCACGTGCTTATACAACGGAACACTTCTGTTTTCCCCATATGTATCGCATTTCAGATTATTAACTCCTTTACGAAAAAAAAAGTCCCTTGGGTGGCGTGCAACCGATTCTTGAGTTCGCTGTTCAAATAGTTTATCGATACTCTAGGATTTATTGCGTTTCCGTCGACTTGCAACAAGAAGGGATCATGGATGCTTGATTACACTTTACTTCGTCGGCGGTTAGTGATAAGATTTTTTTCCCTTCACTGTTATTTGTCTTGGCGGATTGTTTTGAAGGGTTTGAGTTAATTTTAGCTTGTAGCGTACTTTTCCCTTTCATTTGATAAAATAAAATAGCTTCACCATCTTTAAGAATTTGATATTTTATATTAATAAATACAAATATCTTTTTAAAGATTAGAGCTGAGAAAATTCTATTAAAAGTTTACAATTATAATGCTTCCACCTTCACACCTCTCCCTCCGTCATTCTACTTACAATGAATTCGTAAGATGGATATAAAAACGTTTCCAATATTGTGTATCAATGAAGTTCCTTAATGGTTGCATGCAAACGTTGGCATTACAAACAATGAAAATGCAGATAAACTAACTAAATAAGCTAGAAATCTCAATAATCACAACGTTGTCAATTTAAACTTATCATATGCAAATGCTGTCGTAAATTTTAGAATTGAGAGGAAATCACCTCTGTAATGTAAGTGGAGACTTACTTATAACAAAGACCAATGCTAAACTAAAAACAGGTCATTACACAGGATTAGATTGATAGGAATGACAGAACTTACAGGAATTGTAAAATTGTTCAAATACAGAGCTACAAGATAAAAATTACACATATTTTTTTACTGTCCAACTATTCCTGCTGCTCTACAAGGGACAGGGGTCCTGATTTTGTCTAAAAGAAAAATATCATGTGGATAATAATAAACATATTACCAGAACAGTCATCTAAGCCCACAGCACTGATTTGGTCCCATCAAAGGACACAGTGGCGTAACGAATACTAGGAGCCCCTGCAAAATCGGATTTTTCATTCTAAGCCCAAATACGTACTTGGCGTTAGTCCAGGCTTTGGGTCCCCTCGATCTCAGGGTCCTTCTGCAATGCGAGGTTTGTGGGGGTGTGTACGTTACGCCACTGAATGGACACGACCTTATCATCATCAATGAAGATTAGAAAAAGTTAGAAAACTTGTATATATGAAAAGAAACTAAAATTCAAGCAACATATTATAGTGCGGTGACGTCTTGGACTGGCAGTGTGATAAAATAATTCACAGAAAATTGTAGAAATAAAAGAAAAAATTATTTTCTCAACAAATTTATTTGTACTGATGCAGTAAGATAAAGTTTTTTGCGCCAAACCGGTGCGTTCTGTCTTTTACACGTTGGAGTTCAATCGCTACACATCACTGCTTTGTCAAGGACACTTGCCCAGATATCTCTATGAAGTGGGCTGGATAATTTCTACAACGCCACCGGCGTTCGTCCTCTATTCTCCCTTACTCCCAGGAAAATCCGCTTTGGACTTCAATCTGATCTCGATTTCTGGTCTCTGCTCTCTAATCTCACCAAAAGGACCCTTTTAAACTCAGGGTGGGTCCATTACACACCTAGTCATTTTTCACTGGCTGGCCTACTCAGGTCTGCACGGTCCTCAGACTCATTAGCGTCCTATTCGTGCGCGGACCTAAAGCGCGTCTTGAATGACGGTACCAGACGTTCGTCTGCACATCACGGACACTTGTCCATCCCGCTGCTATAGTTTTCTTGAAGTCATTCTCCTGTCATCTGCATAGGTGTTAGTGTTTCAGACAGGCTTTCTGTCACCGGTGGGGCACTCCTATATGTACATTTTGACTTCCAGTCTATGAGTAATGGAATTTGCGGACCAAACAATGAATGTAATGACCCCAAAGCCACGATCACCGTCTCCTAGGCACCGGCTCTAAGCTATAAAACTCGACGTGTGAATGGAAGGGTGGGGTAGTACCTAGCGCAGTCGTTACATTGCATGACACATAAAAGACAAACTATGACTTGACCAAAATTCAAGATTGCAAAGTCCATCGTCCAAGGTTCTCGTGCAGAGTAGCACACACACACACAATGCAACGTTCAACAATCAACCATTGGTAAGTGTCTTTTTTAACGTTGCATTCTAAAAACTGGTCCAGTATTGGCGTCGATCACATCGTAGTACGAGCCACGGTCAAAGGGACGAGCGAATGACATCTAGAGGGCACGACTTGCCACAAATTAAAAGGCGAAAAGAAATTTCGAGCACCTCAAAAGCGAGTCATCAATGGCACTAGGGCTCGAAATCATGACACACGACCACAATCTCGAAATCGACCTCTAGGTTATCGCGGCCACGTTAAAAATCACCGTATAAGATCTGATGGGCCTACTGATTAACAAAAATTACAAAATAACAAATGGTATTATTCCTATATCATAAATGTGAGTGGTCGTAAATTACATATATTGCAATGTGGAAATGGTTATCATTTAAATTTTTGCATCTTATGAGTGAGAATTGAATGAGTGAATGTGTAACGTGTACTGTTCAGCTACGAGGCTTTTGGTGACGGATCACGTAATTTTGAACCATGGTCAGAAGTGACGTGGACGACACCTGAGTTAACATCCCCTCTCCCTAACTACCATACCACACTAACGGGAGGACGTTTCAGCTCTCTACAGATTGAACGTGCATGCTGCCCTGCACTGTACATCTTACTAGACCGGGATTAGCAACCTAAGGCAGTGCTTCTCAAACTTTCAGCACTGGGTACCCCCCCTTTTTAATCACAATTTTTTATCGCGCCCCCCTTATACATTAGCAAATTACTGAATGCAATAATAATGCACTTTTTGACGCTAAAGCTACAATACACGATCTTAATTATAAACCGTACAAATTAATAACATAAGTATTAGAATTTTGGCATATGTTACTTTTAAGCAAAAAAAAAATAAAATAAGTTATAGGATATCATTATGTTATTTTTCCTTTCTCTCTAATTTTAAGTGGAACATATTACCGCGGTGGCTGCTTAGAGACAAAATATAGATATCAGCTAAATATAGAAAGAAAAAAGAAATCAGAGAGGTCAGTTTCTAATCATAAGCATTATTCTGCTCTTAAGAGATAAGCCCATAGAAGTCGCTAATACTTATTAAAAAAACTTGTTCTTAATTAGTATTAATTAATTAGTTATAAAATACTCTGTGCAGCACACTGATACATTAAAAGTATATACCGGCTGAAGTACCCGCTCTTTACGAGTTCATTTATAAGAAAATAAAACATTATTGATATATCCCTTTGAATTGTAAGAGGAAAGTAAAACCAAGTGCGAGACAATGTTTACAAAATATGTAAAATGATTTTTAAATGATTGCTCAGGAAATTATAATTGAACACTGAGGAACTGTAATTTTTAAGCCTCGCAGAATAAGCATTTAGAATTGATGTTGAATAATGAACAATAACATACAATTCCGATGAGCGAATTTAAAGCGAAAAGTCTTCAAGATGTTTTAACCCGGCAGCAGCAGGTGATCACTCGATACTGATGGTGAAGCGGGGTTATTAGTCACCAATCCTTTTTCATAATTATTTTTATAGTACACAATAAAATCGTAATTCCTAGTGAATAATTTACTTAAGAGAAAATATACTTGCAACTTCATTCCAAGGAGCTTTCAATTTTTCTTTGCTAATTCTAGGAAAAATCCAAGAAAACTGAACTTCAGAAATGTTTAAACTGTGCGTGACCTTAAAAGACACAAATCTGCAGACACTTTTTCGCTAACATTACAGGAATGTTATTTGCAGGCCGAAACTGTCATATTTTGTTCTGGATTATTGTAATTTTACAGTCCTTTGATGTTCGACAAATAGCATGTTGAACTTTGCTTGCTTGTGTGTTTTGACAAAGCAAAGTGTCTTCTGATACTTATAACTTCATACTTTAGTTGATATAAGGGTTCTTTTGGTAGCATTTGAAAATTTTTTTCTTTCGTTTCATGTTCATCGCCTTTCTCAAATTTACTTTAATATGCATTATTTCGCTTGGGTTCATCCCTTTTTTAATCAGTTTTAACATCTTTCAATAGAGATCAAAGATGCCCATTTTTTTTTAAATATATATTCTGATCATTTACCAAACATTTACCTGCTCATTTTACCAAGAGCCACAATAAAAATTAGTACAACAAGGCAGTCAGAGATCACTAAGTTATTCATAGAGATTGAAGGGGATGTAGCAGACACAAAAAATATTTTGGAAAAAAGTAGTCTTTTAGGAACTCAGTCAAAACAAATTACCTTTAAGATTGTAAAAAACGTTTGTCACTCCCAAGGGAGATATGGGACAAATATATTATTTACAAGTTCAAGTTAAAACTGTCCAAGCAGGAGGATAGTGTCAGGGCCATTGGTAACAATTAAAACAGTTTTGTCACAGAATTACCGATTTCGTGCGCGCAGTGCTCGGCGTGACCACTCCCGGATTAAAAGTGTATTTAATACAATATGGATACTCTAAAAATTGTGTAAAACGTTTTTCATTATGGCATATGTTTGAGGAATACTCAAAAAATAAATCTTGGCCAAGTAATCCTTCAAAATGCTCTCTGTGCTTTTCAAAAATCATAAAGCATATTTACAAGAGGAAAAAACGCAGCAGAAATAGCTTATTTACACAATATCCCAAATGAAAAACAAATACATAAGAGAGCAGGGGACGTAACTAACCATTACAAATGGGACGAAGGTCAAACAGCAGCAAACATTTCTGCTGCCTACAGCTAATGTACAATATTTCAATAATATAACAGTGATGAAATTTTTATCTCCTTGAAATCTTTTGATTATGGGTCTGGGTTTTGTTTTCTCTCTGAAAGAGTAGTATTTTAAATTTGAAAGAACACGTAATAAAAAATCTCTCATCATGGGATTACCGCAAATCAAATAAAATGTTTTATTTGGTTATAGTATCGAAAAGATAGATAATGAGGGTTTTGAAGTAGAAGCTTTTATTTTTTATGACGTAATATCATAGATGATATATATAAATTATATCAGTGTAAATGTGTTTTTATTATGTCAGAAAAGTTTTTTTTTTTTACTTCATTCAGTAAATAATTTTTTTTTTTTAATCTTTTTTATTTTCGATATGCTCGCGCCCCCTCGCAGGTTTATCTCGCGCCCCCAGGGGGGCGCATACAGATTTGAAAACACTGACCTAAGGCATGCGTACGCAGATGTGGTAAGTGTACAAAATTCTCGGAGACACTCTACATTACTCTACAAATGTGTAATTTTGTGCAGGTGGAAGATGAAAAAATTTGCAATTCGACAAACATTTTTAAATTATAGGCATTTATGTAATTACAAAACATTCGAAAGATAGCCAATATAAATTTAAGCTTTTTTAAATTATTGATTTTCATTGCAGTAAGACTTAATTGTATCACGATAACTTAAATTGCATGTACTCTGCTTTTCCGCGCGCTTTCCAGCACACAGCTCACATATCTAGTAAAAATCTTACCTCATATGAAATATTTCGAATCCGCAAAGAAAGTATTTAACAACTGAATGCTCAAAATCGTGTCAAAGTGAGAAGTCACAAATATAAAAGTAAAGGGGTGCAAGCTCTAGGCTCGCATTAAAATTTGTATTTAACTATAATAGGGAAATATGTACTTTATGTAATCTATTTATTGAAAATACATAATACAAGTATAATTTTAATTGTTTTCTTTTTGTTGAGGAAATAGTTACATTTTATGCAGTTAATTTTATAGGTAAAAATCTTGAAATGATGCAAAATTGTGTATATGTGTAAATAAACACATAAATCTGTCTTATTTGGCCCTTAAGTACCAACTTCTCTTCCTTTACCCTCATAGCAATTTGTAGACCCCTGAGACACAATTTTTTAAAAGATACATCTGTATGACCTTCAGTAGTACGGAAGATATTCATCGTTAAATTCATTTCTAAAAAAGTCTAACCTAAAACCATACAAAGGGGAATTTTTTTTAAAGTAATTCGATTGCTATTAAATTGAAAAAAAAAACTTATATTATCTAAACCCAAATTATCCATATCATTTCACATACAGGTTTCCTGCCTAAGCGTTTTTTTTTAAATTTTGAAGTAATCAATTCGTTCCTCACCCCCCCCTGTAATACCATCCTTAAGGTATCCGACTACCCAAAAATCATGTTTTTTTTAAAAATGACAAACATTTTTATGTTTTTTTATTTTAGGGGGCTTCATTAGCTTTATAAAATACCAAGTGTTTTATTTTCCATTTCCTAGAACAAAACTACAAGTGTTTTAGAAAAACAGATGCCAAAAACATAAGATGTCAAACTTTAAAATGCGTTTTACTCAAAATGTTTTTTTTAAAAGTTCAAAGGGGAAAGCGATTACTCAAAAAGTTTTTTTAAAATTATTTGCTGAAATTGTGTGGGGTTTGTTCTATATAACAGTAAAAATATTTTAACCTTCAGATTTTAATCACTTTTTTATTAAAAAATTTACAGTTATTTGTGTGAATATAATTACTTTTTTTTTTCCAGCAATTTATTATAATATCTAAGCTAAATTGCTCTAGTTTTTGTAAAAATGAAAATATCTCTTATTCGAAGGTCATTTCAAAAGGAATAAAAAAGTAATACGCGTAAAATTAAAAAAATTGGGGAATTTTTTTTATTTTCTATTTGTCAGTGCGGGCCCGTTTATGAAATTTTTTTTGTCAATTTTACCCATTTTTCTCATTTTAGTAGTAATAATTTTTTTTTTCTCTTCTTAATTTACCCTTTTTTTTCTTAAAATGTACTAAATAAATCTAAAAACCACAAAAAAAAAACTCCATATTTTCATCTTTTTTAAAAAAAATTTTCAAAATAGTCGGATACCTTAAACCAGATTTTGTTATCAATTGTCTTTCGAACTTTTTATAACCCCAGATATTAGCAAAGGAAATAGATTTATATATGTAATCAAACAATCCCAAATAAAATACCCATTCAACTCAGCGAACAATTACGGAAATAAAAATCAAGCATGAGAAAAACAAGCTAGACTAATCTGACGTATAATTTCTATGTTTGACTAGAAAAAAATGATACTGGAAAAAGAATTTTTTTAGAAAATAAAAAACCTTCTCTTACATTGTAATTATGTTTCAAAACATAAAGGCGTTATGTTACCCAGCGGTATATTGTTTATGCTTCCTAACAAAGATCACTCCCTAAAGGATTTTTTTCCCCACGTGCTTATACAACGGAACACTTCTTTTTCCCCATATGTATCGCATTTCAGATTATTAACTCCTTTACGAAAAAAAAAATCCCCTTTGGGGGGCGTGCAACCGATTCTTGGTTCGCTGTTCAAATAGTTTATCGATCTCTGGGGTTTTTGCGTTTCGTCGACTTGCAACAAGGGATCCCTGGATGCTTGATTACACTTTACTTCGTCGGCGGGTTTGTGATAAGATTTTTTTCCCCCTTTACTGTTATTTGTCTTGTTGTTTTGAAGGGTTTGGTTAATTTTAGCTTGTAGCGTACTTTTCCCCTTTTATTTGATAAAATAAAAAAACTTCACCATCTTTAAAATTTAAAAATTTTTTTTATTAATAAATACAAATATCTTTTAAAAATTAGAACTGAAAAAATTTTATTAAAAATTTACAATTATAATGCTTCCACCTTCACCTCTCCCCCCGTCCCTTCTACTTACAATTCGTAAAATGGATATAAAAACGTTTCCAATATTATTATCAATGAAGTTCCAATGGTTGCATGCAAACGTTGGCATTACAAGCAATGAAAATGCAGATAAACTAACTAAATAAGCTAGAAATCTCAATAATCACAACGTTGTCAATTTAAACTTATCATATGCAAATGCTGTCGTAAATTTTAAATTGAGAGAAATCACCTCTGTAATGTAAGTGGAGACCCCTTATAACAAAGACCAATGCTAAACTAAAAACAGGTCATTACACAGGATTAAGATTGATAGGAATGACAGAACTTACAGGAATTGTAAAATTGTTCAAATACAGAGCTACAAGATAAAAATTACCTGCACATATTTTTTACTGTCCAACTATTCCTGCTGCTCTACAAGGGACAGGGGTCCTGATTTTGTCTAAAAATATCATGTGGATAATAATAAACATATTACCAGAACAGTCATCTAAGCCCACAGCACTGATTTGGTCCCATCAAGGACACAGTGGCGTAACGAATACTAGGGCCCCCCTGCAAAATCAAGTTTTTTTGGCCTAAGCCCAATACGTACTTGGCGTTAGTCAGGCTTTGGTCCCTGATCTCAAGGGGCCTTCTGCAATGCGAGGTTTGTGGGGGGTGTACGTTACGCCACTGAATGGACACGACCTATCATCATCAATGAATTAAGTTAGAAAACTTGTATATATGAAAACTAAAATTCAAGCAACATATTATTATGTGCGGTGACGTCTTGGACTGGCAGTGTGATAAATAATTCACAAAAAATTTTAGAAATAAAAGAAAAAATTATTTTCTCAACAAATTTATTTGTACTGATGCAGTAAGATAAAGTTTTTTTGCGCCAAGCCGGTGCGTTCTGTCTTTTACACGTTGGAGTTCAATCGCTACACATCACTGCTTTGTCCAAAGGACACTTGCCCAGATCTCTATGAAGTGGGCTGGATAATTTCTACAACGCCACCGGCGTTCGTCCTCTATTCTCCCCTTACTCCAGGAAAATCCCTTTGGACTTCAATCTGATCTCGATTTCTGGTCTCTGCTCTCTAATCTCACCAAAAGGACCCTTTTAAACTCCAGGGGTGGGTCCATTACACACCCCTAGTCATTTTTCACTGGCTGGCCTACTCAGGTCTGCACACGGTCCTCGGACTCATTAGCGTCCTATTCGTGCGGACCTAAAAGCGCGTCTTGAATGACCTGGTACCAGACGTTCGTCTGCACATCTGGACACTTGTCCATCCCGCTGCTATAGTTTTCTTGAAGTCATTCTCCTGTCATCTGCCTAGGTGTTAGTGTTTCAGACAGGCTTTCTGTCACCCGGTGGGGCACTCCTATGTACATTTTGACTTCCAGTCATAGTGTCGTTGCGGATCCAAGACCAAACAATAGATAATGACCCCAAAGCCACGATCACCGTCTCCTAGGCACCGGCTCCTAAGCTATAAAACTCGACGTGTGAATGGAAGGGTGGGGTTCCTAGCGCAGTCGTTACATTGCATGACACATAAAAAGACAAACTTGACTTGACCAAAATTCAAGATTGCAAAGTCCATCGTCCAAGGTTCTCGTGCGGTACCCCAAACACACACACAATGCAACGTTAAACAATCAACCATTGGTAAGTGTTTTTTTTAACGTTGCATTCTAAAAATTAAAAGGGTATTGGCGTCGACATCGTTTTTGAGCCACGGTAAAAGGACGACGAATGACATCTGGGGCCCGCCCCTTAAAAATTAAAAAGGCAAAAAGAAATTTCGAGCACCTCAAAAACGAGTCATCAATGGCACTGGGCTCGAAATCATGACACCCACAATCTCGAAACCCGACCTCTGGTTATCGCGGCCACTTTAAAAAAATCACCGTATAAGATCTATGGGCCTACTGATTAACAAAATTACAAAATAACAAATGGTATTATTCTATATCATAAATGTAGTGGTCGAAAATTCATATATTGCAATGTGGAAATGGTTATCTTTTAAAATTTTTTTTGCATCTTATGGTGAGTGAATAGTAAATTTTAACGGGGATTTTCGCTCCCGGGGGCTTTTGGTGACGGACCCGTAATTTTGAACCATGGTCAAATGACGTGGACGACACCTGAGTTCACCCCCTCTCCTAACTACCATACCCCCTAACGGGAGGACGTTTCAGCTTTTACAGATTGAACTGCATCCTCCCCCTCACTGTACATCTTACTAGACCGGGATTAGCAACCTAAGGCAGTGCTTCTCAAACTTTCAGCACTGGCCCCCCCTTTTTAATCAAAATTTTTTTATCGCCCCCCCCTTATACATTAAAAATTACTGAATGCAATAATAATGCATTTTTTTGACGCTAAAGCTACAATACACGATCTTAATTATAAACCTACAAATTAATAACATAAGTATTAAATTTTGATATGTTTTTTTTAAGCAAAAAATAAAATAAGTTATAGGAAAATCATTATGTTTTTTCCTTTCTCTAATTTTTTAATGGAAACATATTCGCGGTGGCTGCTTAAAAGACAAAATATAGATATCAGCTAAATATAGAAAAAAAAATCAGAGGGTCAGTTTCTAATCATAAGCATTTCTCTCAAGAAAAGCCCATAGAAGTCGCTAATACTTTTTAAAAAAAACTTGTTTTTAAATTAGTTTTAAATTTAAATTGTTAAAAAATACTCTGTGCAGCACACTGTAATTAAAAGTATACCGGCTGAATACCCGCTCTTTACGGTTCATTTATAAAAAATAAAACATTATTGATAAAATCCTGAATTTGGGAAAGAAAAACCAAGTGGAGACAATGTTTACAAAATATGTAAAATGATTTTTAAATGATTGCTCAAATTATAATTATTTAGGAACTGAAATTTTTTAAGCCTCGCAGAATAAGCATTTAGAATTGATGTTGAATAATGAACAATAACATACAATTCCGATGGCAATTTAAAGCGAAAAGTCTTCAAGATGTTTTAACCCGGCACCCCAGGTGATCACTCGATACTGATGGTGAAGCGGGGTTATTAGTCACCAATCCTTTTTCTAATTTTTTTTATAGTCACAAAAAAAATCAATTCTAGTGAATAATTTACTTAAGAAAAATATACTTCCTTCATTCAAAAGATTTTTCAATTTTTCTTTCAATTCTAGGAAAAAACCCAAAAAAACTGAACTAAAATGTTTAAACTGTGCGTGACCTTAAAAAAAACCAAATCCGACACTTTTTTGCTAACATTACAGGAATGTTATTTGCAGGCAAACTGTCATATTTTGTTCTGTTATTGTAATTTTACAGTCCTTTGATGTTCGACAAATAGCATGTTGAACTTTTTGCTTGTGTGTTTTGACAAAGCAAAGGGGTCTTCTGATACTTATACTTCATACTTTGTTGATGGGGGTTTTTTTGGTAGCATTTGAAAATTTTTTTTTTCGTTTTATGTTCATCGCCTTTCTCAAATTTACTTTAATATGCATTATTTCGCGGTTCATCCCTTTTTTTAAACAGTTTTAACATCTTTCAATAGAATAAAGATGCCCATTTTTTTAAAATATATTCTGATCATTTACCAAACATTTACCTGCTCATTTACCAAACCACAATAATATTCAACAAGGCAGTCGAATCCTAAGTTATTCATAGGGTGGGGGATGTAGCAGAACAAAAAATATTTTGGAAAAAAAATGTCCAGGGGAAATCAGTCAAAACAATACCTTAAGATTGTAAAAACGTTTGTCCTCCCAAAAAAGGGGGATATGGGACAAATATATTTAAGTTCAAGTTAAAACTGTCAAACAGGAGGATAGTGTCAGGGCCCTTGGTAACAATTAAACAGTTTTTTCACAAATTACCGATTTCGTGCGCTCAGTGCTCGGCGTGACCCTCCCGGATTAAAAATGTATTTAATACAATATGGATACTCTAAAAATTGTAAAACGTTTTTCATTATGCATATGTTTGGGAATACTCAAAAATAAATCTTGGCCAAGTAATCCTTCAAAATGCTCTCTGTGCTTTTCAAAAAACATAAACATATTTACAAAGGAAAAAACGCAGCAGAAATAGCTTATTTACAATATCCCAAATGAAAAAACAAATACACAAGAAAGCAGGGACGTAACAACCCAATGCGAAGGTCCCGCAGCAAAACATTCTGCTGCCTACAGCTAATGCTATTTCAATAATATAACAGTGATGAAATTTTATCTCCTTTAAATCTTTTGATTATGGGTCTGGGTTTTGTTTTTCTCTGAAAAAGTAGTATTTTAAATTTTAAAGAACCGTAATAAAAAATCTCTCATCATGGGATTACCGCAAATCAAATAAAATGTTTTTTTTTTGGTTATAGTATCGAAAAAAGAAAAGAGGTTTTAAATAGAAGCTTTTTTTTTATGACGTAATACCCCAAGATGATATATAAAATTATATCATGAAATGTGTTTTATTATGTCAGAAAGTTTTTTTTTACTTCATTCAGAAATAATTTTTTTTAATCTTTTTATTTTCGATATGCTCGCGCCCCCTCGCAGGTTTTCCGCGCCCCAGAGCGCATAGATTTGAAAACACTGACCTAAGGCATGCAGTCAGATGTGAAAATTTGACAAAATTCTCGGAGACACTCTACATTACTCTACAAATGTGTAATTTTTGTGCAGATGGAAGATGAAAAATTTGCAATTCGACAAACATTTTAGAATTATAGGCATTTATGTAATTACAAAAACATTCGAAAGATAGCCAATATAAATTTAAGCTTTTTTAAATTATTGATTTTCATTGCAGTAAAGACTTAATTGTATCACGATAGCAAATTGCATGTACTCTGCTTTCCGCGCGCTTTCCGCTTACACAGCTCCACATATCTAATTAAAAAAATCTTACCTCATATGAGAAATATTTCGAATCCGCAAAGAAAGTATTTAACAACTGAATGCTCAAAATCGTGTCAAAGTGAAAGTCACAAATATAAAAGTAAAGGGTGCAAGCTCTAGGCTCGCATTAAAATTTGTATTTAACTATAATAAAGGGAAATATGTATACTTTATGTAATCTATTTATTGAAAAATACATAATACAAGTATAATTTTAATTGTTTTCTTTTTCATTTTTGTTGAGGAAATAGTTACATTTTATGCAGTTAATTTTATGTTAAAAAAAATCTTGAAATGATGCAAAATTAATGTATAATAAAACTGTAAATCTGTCTTATTTGGCCTCTATTTTCTGCATTCATCAGCGCGAGAATCAAAAAGTTTCAAAGATGTCCTACTGTGTGGCATGCTGAATTATATTGCTAGATTGGTTTGGCACGCCAAAGATGTAAGGTTGCCAACCCTTGTATTAGACTATGCGCTGGGCATTTCAATCATATATTTGCTTTACAAAGTTTTAAGTTAAGTTCTATTTTGGGAGCATAACTCTTGCGTCTCCACTTGAGAAAAGAAAATTCTTCCAACTGATCTTTCTTTTTTTCTGTAGTTTCCTGAAAATAATCCGGCCTTCTCAGATATGTGTACGCAATTTTAACCCCCCAAAAAAGGGCAGCGATGTTTTTTACTTTTACTCTTCGATAGTTCTGTTTTCCCGGTTCAAGTGCGCCCAAAATGCTTGAAAACATATTTAGTATTAAAATTAATTAAATGGAAAAAAAATTTATTTAATTATGTATTTTGAGATTTTTTTTTTTTTACAGATGTGGAGGTATAGGACAGAGTAACTCTCATAGTAATTTCTTAAATTATTTGTGCATGGAACGTTGAATGATCTTTGTATTCATTTATTATAAAACATTGATATTGTTTTATATTTTACACTGCTCACTTTAAGGTATCCGAGTACCCTAAAATCGTAAATTTTCTTTCAAACATTCCCAATTTTTTTCATGATTTTTTTTCAGGCTTTATAAAAATAACAATTTTATTATTTTCCATTCACTAGAACAAAAACTACAAATATTTTAGTAAAAGCAGATGCCACAACTTGACGCAATATGTCAGACTTTAAAACACGTATTATTCAAGATGTGTTTTTTAAAAAATGCACGGACACTATTGCTCAAAATTTTTGAATTTTTTGAGTATGTACTGAATAATAGAAGTATTTTAACCCCTTCAAATTTATCAATCACTTTTTTTAGTACAAAATTTACAATTACTTATGTGAATATAATCACCATTTTTTAAGTAATTTCATTAGTAACTAAAAAAAAAATGCTTTTAGTTCTTGTAAAATTTAAAAAATGTCTGACCTTGAAGGTCATTTTAAAAAAAAGGCAAAGTCACAGTTAAAATTGAGAAAATTTTTTCATAAACTTTATGTACAGAAAGGGCCCTTTTATATGTAATTTTTGTGAATTTTCACCAATTTTTTTCCGTTTTAGAAATAGTTTCATTTTTCCTTCTTCATTTTAGCATTTCTTTTTTCTTAAAATGTGCTAAATAAATCTCAAAATCGCTCAAAAAAAAATCTCCATATCTACATTTTTTTAAGAAAAATTTGTTACAGGTAGTCGGATACCTTAGGAAAAGAAAAGTCGCAACAGAAATGATAGCGGCAAAAGTTAAAAATATTAAGGCTAAATATTTTTTTTATTTACAAGAACCTTTATTGTCAAAACTTAATTTAACTAATTAATCAGTGTAAAAAAAGTATGAATAATTCACAATCAATAATTGAAATTCAGTAATTTAGACCTGCTATACTTGTCGTTTTAATCTTATCCAAAACTGCTCGTCTGAACCTTCATTCAATATTTAAAATTAAATAATTAACGCTGAAGCATGATTAATAAGAGGCAGACAATCTTCCTAATTAGTCTGGCGTTTGTAAAAAAAATTCTTATTTGCAATTTCTTTTTAAAAATATTAATAAATGAATCGTGGAATCTAATTAAAAAACAACTCAAAATCATGATTGGGTGTAAAATTTGGGAAAAATAAAAAAGACAGAATGTTAAAACAGGAGTTATAAAATTTAAAGAGTTTTTAAACTAATTATTAGCAGGGGAAAAATTAAATGCATCGAAATAGTGATACTTATATTTAAAAAAAATATTATCACAAAGAAAAATATACTACGAAACGAATCATGAATAAGATATTATTTCTTTAAATGCCCCAGAATTTTTATTTCAGATTACTATACTTCCGGCGTGTATTTGAAATCTAATTTTAATTTCATTTTTCCACAATCTGCGATTCCTTTTTCATCACATTAAACAGATTGAAAACTTTAAATAAGACCCAAAAAAAGAGAGGTAATTCGAAATTTATATTATTTGACGTTTTTTGAAAATCTAATTATATATATAATCTATTTGAAAATGTAAAAACCTCCAATTATCCCCTTATTAATTTAAATATCCCTATACGATATCAAAACAAAAAAAGAGATTTTGCTTTTTTTTTTAATCAATGTAAATTGGTAAAACTTCAGACGTTTGGCTGATTGTTTTGGGAACTTCCCATACTTTAAAAAGGTAAGAAAAGTTTAATTTCATAAGTTTGTGATTGAAAATATTTGTAAATTACAACAATTAAAATTAATTTAAAACTTCTAAATATTTAACATTGGCAAATTTAAATTTGAAAAGTATCATTATAAAATCATTAAAATAAAAAAAAGTGAAAAAGTTAAGAAAAATCATTTTTAAAAATTCTTTATTGTTAGATTAAAGTATGCATTTATAATTACAGAATAGTGCTATTTGTGTCTAGAATAGCAACATATATTTTATTAATAACGGGAATAAAAATGTTTTTTTACTATTTTTTAATTAAGTCACTAACCTTATAAAAAAATTTTTAGGGTAAAAAAATATGAGCAGCTTATATGTAAACTCCATATAGGATGTTAAATTTAATGTTTAAGCGGCCTAAGCCTATACTAAAAATTTAAGTATATAAAATTTGTTCAAATTTAAAAAAATTTGCATTTTTTGTTTTTTTTTAAAATTTGAACGCAATGTAAAATTCTGCCCTTAAACTAAGATGTATATTTTTGTGTGAATAATGATTATACGGGGTGTGGGTGATGAATGTTAAAATCACGCTATTTAGCTATATTCAGCTACTCGAGGGGATTTGGCGACGGACTTCGTTTTTTGAGCCAATACGTGTGTAGAAGCATAGCTAATCGAGGGAAAAGTTTTAAAGGCGCGTGCCGGGAAAACCGCATTTTTTTCTCAATGCCCTTTTTCGCCAACACAAAGTTTCTTGCAAAAAGGAATTGGTTAAATTAAAATTTAAAAGTAAAAATGAGTAACCACCAAATTTAAAACTACTGAAAAAGTGGCGGGTTTTTGGGGAGGCTAGAAAGAGGGCCCAAATCCCTCAAGTTTGTAAAAAATTTTTTAATGATCGGGTGTATTCAACATATTGGATCCCGGGGAAGGTCATCCAAAACCCCAAATACCACAGAAAAGCCGGCAAAGCAAGGCGTAACATGGATACTGCAGCTTCTCAGCTATCTTGGGGGTTGTATGCGACCACAGAACGCGGCCGCTAGACAGTGGTATGGGTATCAACCGGGGCGCCTTGTCCCGGTTCGACCCCAGACCCAAAACCCGCCGTGTGTGGAATCCGTTAAATCTGTCGAGACTAAAACCCCCGTTGTTGGGGTGTGGTGTTAGGGGGGGGGTGTCAGCCGGTTTTCCCCCACATCCTTGACCATGGTTAAAAATTCGGTCGTCGCCAAAGCCCCGTGTTGCGAACAGTGCGACGTTAATATTCAATCAATCAACGCAACAGATCCAGAATTTAAAGAGTTACGTTTGAAGACATCAAAAAGGAGCTGTTCGCAAGACGACCTTCCCCGTTTTGTTCCCGCAGTGAAAAGAGTATAAATTTCCCCACGTTCGTTTTGGGGCTTTTTGACGAACATGAACCAGGGTCAGAACGTGGTGGCACCTGGCCCCCTCCTCTAACACCACAACGGGAGGACTTTTCAGTTTTCGACGATTTAACGTCACCCCCTACGGGGGGTTTTAGGGGTACGGGATCAACTCGGGATTGCCGCCGCCCGATAACTTTACCACTGTGCTACTCACCCCTCTGCAACCCGGAACACCCCAGAAAATGGTTCAAAACCCCAGAGATGGGCATGAATCAGTTGTCAGCCGTTTTCACAGGTAGCACGGTTTACCTAAATTGTTCTGGCCATATTTTCATATGGGGAGAAAACCAGGAAACCCTACCCTCTAAGGCCCAAAGAAATCGAAGAAAATGCACTTTGAATGCTTAAAGCTTTGGGTTTTTCAAACGTGTTCCACGGAATCCTAGGGTTCACCGGGGGCTAAGATACAAAAATAAATGAACTTATTAATATGTATGCAAAATAGATTAAATTTCCCCAGAAAGTTTGTATAGTTAAAAAGTGTTGTGAAAGCTCACCCCCTTTTAAATTTAAAAGCGAAAACTTTTATTTATATATAAAAATTTTTTTTTTCATTTTTTTTTCTTAAACTTTCTTTAATTTAATAAAATATTAAAACTCCCGGGGTTTATTTTATATGTACATTTCTAACTAGGTTGTAAATATTTATTGTTTTAAAAACTCGTTAGTTATGAAAATGTCTTTAAAAAACTAAATAGTTTTCTAAGGGGAAATGTACCTTTTGCTTGTGGGGAAAAAAAACTATATAAAAATGAAGGGAGGGAACAAATTTTCAAAAAAATCGACAGATTCATGAAAATCAAAATTTTAAAAAAAGAACAGCTCCCAAAGTTTTGGTTGTTCTTGCAAAATGCAACTTTTGGGATAAATCTATAATGTTGGGGGTTAAAAAAAAAAAGTAAAAAAAAATTAAACTCGGAATATGTTTTTGGATTGGCCGAAAAGAGTAAAAAAAGGCGCCAAATACCCCGTTACTAAATAAAACATGAGCAGGTGTGTGACCGAATCATAAATTAAAATATTTTATTAAAGAGTAAACTATATTAAAAATTAAATTTTTTAATAAAAAGTAATTTTTTTTAATTGTCTTTACTAAAGTATGTAAAACATGTTAATCTCTTTAAATATTATTTTGAGATATATTCTCCAATGTAAAAGGAATGGGGGTTCCACGAAAGCACTTTCTAGTTCGGGGGTTCCCGAGAATACCTTCAATTTCTGGGGGTTTTGAGTTGAAAAATTTGAAGATCACTGCTGTAAAGTATAGGTAGGAAGTTTTGGTGTTCTATATTTCCTTTTCTGGGTGTTTTTGTTCCATTTTTATTTT
This sequence comes from Trichonephila inaurata madagascariensis, assembly GCA_019973955.1. Taxonomy (NCBI): domain Eukaryota; kingdom Metazoa; phylum Arthropoda; class Arachnida; order Araneae; family Nephilidae; genus Trichonephila; species Trichonephila inaurata. Next base: position 30,262 of record BMAV01021785.1, read on the forward strand.
AATGGGTGAAAGGGAGGCCAAATAGGTTATCTGATCGACGTGTTCTGGAATGTGAGGGTAATTGCTGGATGAATAGGCTGTCAGTATAACCCAAAACCTCACCCCTAAGGATATGGAATCCAAGGGGGAAAATGCCCCCCCTTCGAAACTACCCAAAACAAAAATAAAGTTGCTGAACTCTAGTGGGGTTTAAATTTGCCCTATAAACTCATAAATTTATTATTTTTGGGAATGAAATCAATGTAGAGGGGAATATCTGCCAAAAGGACCTACCACTTTTCCATTTTTGGTTTATACGCAACGTATTCCCTACCTTCAAATTTCGATGAATAATAGTGATCATGCGTGAATATTATAAATGTTTAATGGTTATATTTTATTATATCAACCCATTGTACATACCAAAATTTTTTAAACCCCTTTCCCGTGATTCTGGAAAAATTAACAAAAAAGAAAATTTTCAATTTTGAACAACATTAATCTAACTCATGTTTGTTGTCAACCAGATATATGTAGCCACGTATCTTTAAATTTTTTAACATTGTTTGCAAGAATGTCGAAAAAAAATTTATAAAAAAAATTTTTAATTACGGAAAAAAAAAAAAAAATGCTTTATGTAATAAAAAAAAAATATCGTTGTACATTTTTTAATCTGTTATAATTTAAATTTAAAAAAAACAAGTTATAATATTTTTAATTCGAAAAATTTTTTTATTATCTTTACTTAAAAAACATTAAAAAAATAACATCAAAATATTTTCACGGTTTTAAATTAAGGTCGATTGTGGTTTACAAAAATACATAGTTTGAGTTCGAATACATTGTTTTGTTGAAAAAATTTTTTTTGATTGAAAAAAGGGCCACCACTATTTAAAAACCTTGAAGCCTTTATTTAATGTTTTTCATTTAATAAAACTAATGCGAAATATTAAATAAATTGAAAATTTTAGTTCTTAAAAAAAGTATAAAATATTTTTTTGTATTCTGTATTTTTCTGAAGATCCGAGTACAGCACATCTTAAAATGCCAATAGCCTAGTTTTAAATTTTTAATTACGAGGGTTGAAATCAAATAATTAATTTTCAAAAAAATCCCAAATTCTAGATTTTTTTTTATTTTTTTTTAATTTTGTTTTCCCGTAATCACTAGAAAAAGAAGATGAGAAAAAATAGATAAAAAAATCTGACGAAATACAATGGACATTTTTTTTTTTATTTTTCTTCATTAAACTATTATGGATCAATTTATGGACTAAATTTAAATTTTTTCGTAAAAACTTTGTTTTTTACCGTTAATGTTCTATTCATTAAGTAATTTAAGCATCCTTTTTTTTTGCACAGTTTTGTAAATGCTTCTTTTTATCCAGAAACAACGCGAGGGAACAAATCCTTTTACCGAGCGCAATAGTATTAACATTCTATAAAAGGGCCCTTGAAAAAAAAAATTATGTTTCCTTCAATGCTCAGCAATATTTAAATAGAAAATTCGTAAACATATATATGTATGCTTTGTTGTTACTTTGCCACCTGCGACATTCATCAGATCAAAAGGGCCCGAAATTCATCGTGGCGAAGGACGATTTTTACGCTTGGTTTTTTTACTTTAAACCCTAAAATTTATTAGGTACTCCTCCAACCCAAATTTAGTTTTTTGCGCTAAAAAATTGTTATTTTGTAATTTAAATATTTAAATTTATTGTAAAGAAGAAAATCGAAACAAAAAGGAGAAAAAAGGGAGTGATATTTTTAAAGTCCCTAAAACTTCACGAGGGCTTTGGAAAAGGCTCATCATTTTCAGCTGGGCTAATGGGGAAAATACTTGAGTTGTTATCCGTTTTTTACTTCCCCATTATAACGACTGGAGGGCGTTTTAATCAAGATTTCGCATCGGCCACCTCTATATGGTAGGTTCCAGGGGAAAAAGGGCTCAATTTTTGATACGTCAGTCAAATCCCGCACCTTGATCACTGGTTAGGATCACCTTTATAAAGGAAATTGATTTGGATGACAAAGGTTTACATTTGTGATATTGTGGGTTTTATGAGCAACAAACCGAAAGTCAGAATGAGAGAAATCATAATGATTTTTTTGAAATATCTTATCAGAATGTAATTACATTGGTGTACAAAATTAAGAGAATTTTTAGATTTTGTTCAATTTTTCTCCAATATTTTCTCGCCGTTCTTTCATATGGGGAGAACCAGTGACTATCTACCTGCCCTCCAATGTCCAAGAAATCAACCATTACAATAACGGAGACTAGACGGTTTGGACAGGCCTCACTTTCAATGGCCACACAGATCGCAATATCTTTGCAAGATACTCTGTGACTGTTTAAGTCATAGGGATGAGGTCTTGGAGTCCTATGTTCACCTTTTCAGGGATGCAGTCGGTACTGATTTTATTATAATGGTTGACAACGCGAAGCAGACATAGATCATCTGGTCGAAAAATTTTTGAAAGTGAGGATATTAGCCGAATGGATTGGTCAATTAGATCACTAGACCTCATCCGTATAGAACAGTGGTTTCCAACCCCCGGTCCGTGGATATAATACTACCGGTCCACAAGAAACATTAAATTATTTCTATTTTATTTACCATGTTGTATTTTTCTACGGTTTGGGCTACTTTTTATGAAAAAAATCACTTTATATTCCTTGTTAAATCACTTTGTATTCATTTTTGGTATTGCTATATTTTATTATGAAGGCATGTTTAAATACTATTAAAATAAAATTATTAAATCAAAACAATTTAAACAATCAACGTCCTCCCCTGCAGAGCTGCGGTAAAATTATCCAACGATGACCGGTCCGTGGCGATAAAAAGGGGGAACACTGGTATAAAACATACCCGAGGCGTTCTGTAAAGGCAATATTATAACTAGCAAACTCCGTCTAAGAACCATCCAAGGCTTGGAAAGCAGAGTTGCTGCACGATTGGGATTAACTGCCACAGAAACTCATAAATGCCCTTATTTACGTTTTAAGATCACGGTGAGGGGCCTGTTTATCTAAAAGAGGGCACCATACCAATATTTTCGTGGCATTCTGCAACTTCAATAAGTGTTACGCTCAATAACACGCATGCATTTTAACTGTTGGATGATTATTTTTTGAATTATGTCAGTCATGTATACATATCAAATTTTATTAAAGTCCAGTAGTTCTAGAGATAATTGAAAAAATCTAAAAATTCTCTTGATTTTTTGAACACCAGTATGTATTATTGATTGATTGAATATTAACGTCGCACTGTTCAGCTACAAGAGGGCTTTTGGCGACGGACCACGTAATTTTGAACCATGGTCCAAGTGATCGTGGAGACACCTGAGCGGACCCCCTCCCTAAAAAAACCCCAAAAAAACCCCGGGGGGACTTTTCGTAAAACAAATTTAACTGAAAATTCCGGCCCAAACCACCGGCGGGGAAAAGTTTTTCCCCTAGGGTTAATTGCCAAGAAAACCTCTTATAAATTCCCCCAACCCCATATGTAAATCATTTCTTATTTCCCTTTTTAATTAAAAAGAAAATTTTAAATAAAACCAATTTTTTCTACACTATAAGAAAAATTACTTAAAAAAGCGAAGGATTTTTAACTTGGATATTATTTTTTAATTTTAGACCCAAAAAAAATTTAAAATTTATTGTGTTTTAAATAAAAAAATTTTTAAAATTTTAAAATTTTAAATCACTTTTACCATTTTGCTTAAAAATTTATTTGGAAAATTTTTTAATTCCTTATAAAAAAATTCCCTGCAAAATTTATTTTCCCATAAATTTTAAGGCAATGACCAAAAAAATTTTTTAATAAAAAAATAAAATTTTTTCCATTTTTCCTTTTTCCACCGTTTCAAGTTTTCCGTTGGTTTTTCCCCTGTTCCCTTGGAAAAAGGGGTTTCGTTTAAACCAGTAAATTGCAGCCTAAGGTTCCCGTGGTTTCATTTGTTGCTTTTTTAAAAAAATTTTCTTTGAGTTATTTTCTAAAGAAAAAAAATTTTTTTAAATCAGAACCTTTTCGGCCCATTTTTAAAAATAAATTAAGGAAAAAAATTAAAATTGGTTAATTTTTAATTTTTATCTTTTCCCGGAATGGGGTGCATATAAAAATTTGATTGGCTTCGTTATTCATTTTGAAAATTTAATCTGCATATAAATTAATTTTGGGAATGAAATGGAAAAATTTAAATTTTCGACCCGTAATAACTCTATTAAATCTCAAACTTTCGGAGGAATAAATTTTTCATTTTGGGTTTAAAAAATAGTAGGATTATCCCACAACAAAAAAAAAAGCTTTAAAAATATTCTTACAATTTCTACATTTTTTTCCCCTTTTGAATTCAAATTTTTTAGCTTTAAAAAAATATAAAAAATGAAAAAAAAAAAAAAAAAAAGTTTCCCCTTTTTTAAATGTTGATGATAAATGGGGTGGCATTTCAATTTTACAAAATATAAAAAAAGTTGAAAAAAGCATCCAGCTCAAATTTCGCTTTAAAATGTATTTGTTTTTGGTCCTCTAGCCCCCCCATAAAAAAAAAAATTTTTTCAAAGCAAAACCGGGGAAAAAAGACAAAAAAAATGGAAAACAAAAAATGTTGAAAGAAAACCCTTAAACAAATAAAAGGAAATGAGAAAGCGAGTGAGGGGGGATTGGTTGCGATTTTTATAGAAAAATTTTAGTTTTGTTATACTGAAAATAAACGTTAAAAAGTGCTTCTAAAAAGTTTCAAAATATTCGCGACCCAATATTCAACCCCAAAATTTTTTCCTCGGCCCCCCCCCTCATACAAATGTATTGAAACCAATAATACAATATTTGATGCTAAAACTACGAATGATTTTTAAAACTCTTAAGTGCCACCAGCGTATATAAATTGTCTCCCAGTTCAAAACCTTAATTTCTCCGACGTATATATGTTTTCCAAAATAAATCTTTTCTGGCCCCTTCTACCCAAAAAAATTATTCCGAAGGTTTTGGGAAATTTAAAATAAATGGACCGGGGCAATTTTTGGGCGAAGGGTTTTTCTTATTTCAGATTTTTTGTTTCCTTTATTCCCCCCCCCCAAATAATCACATCCGTGCGCCTACGTGGAAAAGGTTGGAATTGGGGAAGCGAATCGAAAAATTTTTTAATTTGGCATTTAAAGGGGTTTAAATTAAAAAACCATAAAAAATTAAAAAGATAAGTGTTTTTTTTTTGTAAAAAATTTTTAATAAGGAAAATTAGGGGGTCACTGGTAATTACAAAAAGCTTGTTTTTTCCTTAATACTGTTAAATTAATTTTCAAATACACACACATTTTTAGCACTGGTACATTTTAAAAATTTGTAATATATCAATTTTAAATATGCATTGTAGTTTTTTTTTGTCAGGGTATATTTGTTTGTTTTTTTTCGAAATTTAAAAAAAATTTTTATTCTTTTTTTAAATTTTATGTTACCCCCCCCTGGGGTTGCCTGCTCCCCAAGAGGGGGGCCCCACATTTTGAGAAACGCGGGTTAAAAATTTTTTGCTGCAATTTAGAGACCCTCCCGCTAAATTAAAGCGATTCTATGAATCTAAGAAAACCAACAAATATTTTAAAATTTTTTTTAAATTAATACTCAATAAACATTTTTTTGCTTTGTGGGTACATATTGTTTTATTTAATATTGTAAATTATTTTTACTATCTATTTTACAAAGTGTTTCAAATAAGTAAAATTATTTTAAAACTTTTTTTAATTTGTTAGTGTCCCGCCAAATTTTAAATTTTAAAAAGTTTTCCGAAAACAAAAAAAAAATTGTAAAATTCCCGTTTTTTAAAAAGATGAAAATATCTTGTAGAGGTAAATATTAAAGAGATAAACAAAAAAACATTGGGGAACGAAACCCGGGAATGATGGATGCCGAAATCACGTAAACCGATGTTCTTTTTTCCCAAGTCGGTTCGTTTCCCTTTGGTAGATCTAAAGATTCGGCAAGGGGGGAAATGAATCTGGGAAACCCGTCGAAGTCGAATTGACACGAGGGGGAAGTTTGGGGGGGAAGTGAATGAGTGAAAAATTATCATCGCACTGTTTTTTCCACAAAGGGTTTTGGCAACGGACCCGTAATTTTAATTTGATAAATTTGCGAGGAGGCCCCGAGGGCAACCCCTTAAATACCCCCTTTAACCAACGGGAAGTTTAAATTTTGACAAAATTTAATGTGCACCCCTTTTTCCCTCCCGGGTGGCTCTTTTTATGGTACGGGGCTCGAACTCGTGCCCGGGCCAGCCCGACCCCAATCCCCTTGACCACGGGGGCTCCCTGGCCATTAAAAATTCGTTTACTTAAACCGACTGTTATTTTTCAAGCAACCAATCAGTTGTTCGATAACACCGGCCATTAGTACTGGTATTTCGTAAAAAGGTATCAGAACATTCGCGAATATTATTTCTTAGAGTTTTTTTTATCTGATAAGCATAAGCTGAAAACAAAAGTAAAGGCATTATTTGCCATTTACGTCTTTTTAAATCAATATCGGATAAACGTTTTTATATGTAAATGTGTCGAGTTATTTTCTTTTTGGATCAAGCCAACATTAGAGTTTGAGAAAAAGAAAAAAAATATGAAGCGAAAATATGGGACAGGTTTTAAACTTCATACGCCATTTTATTTAACAAAATGTTAAACCTGTAACATGTAACTTTAGAGAACATAGCATTTTATGGTAAAAACACGAATGTGTGTATGGTTCCTTATTTAAAATAGATCATATTTCCATCTCAATTGCAGTCAATGGTAATACTAATAATTGATTTAGAACAGAATAGAATAAACCAAATTATATTCAAGCATGTAAAGAAAAGGCATATTATTATCATTTGTTTGATTACTGATCTATATTTCAAATTTCAAAAAAAATAAATTTTACGTATTTTTACATGTTCCCCGAAAAAAAGGGAAAATTTTTGAAGTGTTCCCTTTTAATTTATTTTCCTTTTCTTTTTTTTCATTATATGCAATTTTGGAGAGAAGATTGTTGAAGTATTAATAATTAATTACTTTAAGAAGTGACATTCGTTTTCAATATCTGTTGCATAATTCTCATTGGAGCGCGATAAATAACTTTTAAACAAAGATTACTTCAGCATTAATGTGATATGTAAAAAATTATATCAGTTTTTGTTTGGGAGAGGTAAAAATATAAATACATTTTAAGGATCTAAGATTTTTTTAAAACCTATTTCTAAAAAGTAATTTAATATTTTTTTGAAAATTATGGAGATGGAATTTTTATTTTTATCTAACTATATAACACATATCAGTATTTTTTTAAAGACCACAGCTTATTTGGTTTATTTTGATTTAAGTTTTCCCCCAATTAAAAGCTACCAGAAGGATACTAGAAAAGAATATCATTAAAAGAGTCAATGTCTCAAATCAAAAAACGAGGATGATCTTAAAAAGAAAATCTCTCTTTTTAAAATTTTGATACTATATAAAACTTTCGTACAATGGGGAGAGATTGTTACATGTTGCTCACAACCAATAAAAAACCATTTTTAGCAATACGATGTATATCTAAAAAGGGATTGGGGGCAGCAATGACCATCGATTAGTGATTTAGTTAAAAAAGTCCGGGGTTCACAGAATCTGCTAAAAACACAGCATTGTTGAATGCGCTTTTTTAAAATATCCGATTAAAGTTGGAACCGTGATCGAAAAACGTAAAATGGATAATATTTATGATATTTAATGTCACTTAGATTAGAAAATATATACAAAATTAAATTTTTTTAAGAATAGTTTTCAATAAAAAAAAATTTTTTAAGTACAAAATTTTTTAAAAAATGAACATAGAATGACCCAACCCAAAAAATTTCCTTTTTTGAAAAAGGGTTCTATATTATAATAATATTTTTTCGAATAACCTCTGTAGAGGTTTAACTGAATTTTGTGTGTGTGTGTTTGAAATATATAACTTAGAAGTGAGTTTTCCATTTTTTCACACAACAGAGGGGGGAAATTTTTTAAAAAAAAACTGATAATTATTTTAATGAGTTGTAACTCTGAAAGTAATTTTGAATTTTTTTAAAAAAATTTGTTGAAATTACCTTAAAAAGGAATTTTATATATACAGGCAAAAATTTTTGAAATTCCCTTTCTCACAAAAAGGGGATTTTGATAAAAAGGGTTTTCTTTAAATTAATTTTTTTCCGAAATTTTAAAATTTTAAAAAAAAAATTTTTTTAAAAAAGTCCTTAAAAAAAATTTTATCATGTATTTAATCTTTTGGAAAAAACTAAAAATTTTCCATTTATGGGTTTTAAAATCATGGTTCCGGAACGGGCGGATACCTTTAAAACCCTTTGGGGTCCCGGGGAAATGCGGGGGCAGGACGGGCATTGGGATACCCTTATTTGGAGCTTTGATAGGTCACTGGGGGAGAGAATCCGGAATCTGGAAGTCAATTGGAGGGGGGGCTTTTTGGGGTATATTGAGGGGGTCGTAGGTGGGGTTTAAACCCCGGGAAAAATGTAGTGTATTGAAGCCTGTAGAAGTGGCTCTCTAGCGTCTTAAAGCTTTTCCCTTTTGGGTTTTAAAGTTAAACCCCTTGCCTTTCCAAAAAACATTTGCGTTCGGAAATTCCGGTTCCCTTGGATGCCCCCTGAAGCCGTGGAATTTGGGGGAGAAACCCCTCATTTTTCTATCAATAGGAAAGTTGACCTTCCCCAAAAAAGGGGGAGTTTTATTTAACCAATTGGACTCTAAACCCAAGGTTTTCTTCTTTGGGAAGACCCAAAAATTTTTTTTTTGGCCCCCACCCTTTTTTCAACCAACCAAAACATTTTACGCCCCTTTGCCAGGTGAGTTTGCAGAGGTGGGCGTTTGCATTTGACTTATATGTCACGAATTGGGAAAACCCGGTTCCAGGGTTGGTCCGTAAAACTGAGCCCAAATAAACGACAAAAATTTAAAAAATGTCGAAGGATGACGGAGATATACTTACTTGACTATGTTTATACTTGGCTAATTTTGCCCGAAACCCCCCGACTGTTAGCTATTTCATTTTGATTCACAACCAGAAAACTTTATTATATTCTACGAGAATCCAACCTGTAGTGTTGCAATTTTAAAAGGGCCCCTTTCATTTTTAAAAAGTGATAGTACCCTTTCTTACATGGGCCCTTTTTTTGTTTTTCCGGTGTTTCTCAAATTGGGGGTGCCTAAAGGGCGTGAAATCGCGGGGGCGCAAGCATGAAAAGTCAAAACCCAAAAAGATTTAAAAAAATATTAATGTACTGAAAGTAAACAAAAAAAACACACTCATACAATAAAAAATAAAATACACATTTACACTGATAAAATGCCTTATAGTTGTACAGTACTGCACAATTTTTTTTAAAAAATTTTTAACAATTCTAATTTAAAGAAAAAGAAAATTTGGGTCCCCATGGACTTGTCAATATAAAACTATACGTATGCAAAATTAACACTTACCGAAAAATTTTACAGTTTTTTGACCCCATAACTCCCAATTAAAAAATTCCCTATTCGTTTCCTCCCAACTTCCACGTAAGAAAGTAATGTGAAGGGGGGAAGAAACTGAATAAACCCCTTGAAATACTGTCACAAGGTTCTTTTTTGCATTCTAAACCTTTGGAATAATTTTGATAGCATGGAAAAAAAAGTACTTGGAAAGACGTTTTATACGTCCGGGCAATTTAATTTTTTTTTTTGAGCAAAAACATTATATACGCAGGTGGTACGGGGTTAAAAATCCGTGCTTTATCGTCAAAGTATAGTATTTGAAAACAATACATTTTATTTTTAGGGGGGTGGCGCGATGAAAATTATGATTGAATATTGGGTGTAAATATTGAAAGTCTTTAAAAAACTGGCATCATTATCCCAACATTTTTCCTTTTTGGCCCGATCGTCAGATCTTTCCCCTTAAGAACGTTGGACTTTTTGGGCAGGCGACCCGCCGTTAAAAGGGAACGATACAAGTTTAATCTGGGGAAAATGGCCTTACGTTGGTAAAATTAGTATGGAGAGATTGCCAACTCAGGTGTCATCCTCATCATTTATTGTGCAAAAATACTAGGTCTGCCGTATTTTTCTTGGTCGGGCTGCCGTATTATCTCTAATGGTGCTGTTTCTGTGGCATTAATAAAATTCTCACTGACAACATTCTTCCGGTCCCCATCGTACATGCTAGGCCACCCCAAGGAATCCCCCCCCCTAACACTACGGTTAATGCTTCTTGTTTTAAAAAAAGGTGCCATACGGAAAATTTCGTCTCATTCGGCTATCTTTTAGTGAGTCAAATTTTTTATAGTGTAATACAAATGTGAAACAAGTCAATATTTTTTGAACTAAAAACTAAAAAAAACACGAGACAACATTTGAAAAATAATTTTGTATTAAAATATATTTTTTATAATAAATACTTTTAAAACTCACGATAGAAAAATTTTTAAAAGACGCAGCATATAATCTAAATCAATTATTTATTAAGACACGCATTCTAATATTAGCTTTTAGTATTTATTTTTTTTAATACAATATTTTTTGAAAAAACTTTTGAATAAAATTTTAAAACACTTAACATATTACGTATCTGGAATATATCACTTTCCCAAAAAAGTATTGAACTTTTTAAAATGTTTTAGAATAAATTCCTATAATTTCCCCTTTTCGATTAGATTAAAAAAAAGGGAAAAAGTTTTAAAAATATAATCATGAATAGAATTATCTACAGCTTTATTTAGACACAAAACTAATTTTGTATGGAAAATTACAAATGTAGACTTTTAAAAATATTTTAAAGGTTTAAAGCTTTAATTATTGGCTTGGGGTCAAAACAAAAAAAAAATTATTTTCATATTTTTCAAAGGAATATTTTCTAAAGAGCTTATCTCGTAACATTGTGAAAGGGTGTCCTTTTTTTATTTAATCTGAAATGTTCTTTCTTCCCCCTTGCATTTTTTATATAGTGAGTTCTATTTTCAATTCTATAATGTTTTTAAATTTGGTATTACATGCAAATATATTTTAAAAAGAAAAAAAAATTTAAAAAAAAGTTCTTTCTCCGACCATTTTTTTGTATCAAGAACTTTTTTTTTTATTATTTTGCTTCGAAGAAATATTTTAATAATACTATTATGGGGTATTCAATTACTCGGTTTCTGTGTAAACATTTTCTTAAAAAAGTAAATCTGTTTATTTCTTATATAAGCAAATAAGCTTTAAAGCAATCAAATATAGTATTATATTTGCTTTTATATTTAGTTTATATTTATACTTCTTCAAATAAAATTTAATATATATATATATTTATTTATAGGGCTCCTTTAAAACGGCATATAACGTCAGTAACTGCATAAATTATTTTAAAATTCAAGATGTGTGTTTTAAAAAAAAAGGAAAATAATAACCGAAAAATAAATAAGTTTAGTTTTACAACTTTTTAATATTCTAAAAATTTTTTTTTATCAAATTTATCAAATTTTTATTCTGAGGAGTTGTACAGAACAACAATTGATGACAGACCTTGAAATTTTTTGGGGCCCATTATCAGATGGCAAAATTACACCTTGACTGACATCTTCTCTTAAAAATTCCACATGCATTTGTAAAACTTAAATCTCTTTATGTTTAACGTCCATCAGCTCGTATAATACACAAACGAAGTTCAGCATTAAATTCTTTCTTTTCCGAACGTCTTAGTATGGATATGGTGTAAAAAATGTGGCCAGCTGATTAAATTCAGAGTTAGTGTCCGTCGAATTTGTAATTTTAATGTGGCCGCGGTAGCCTAGTGTTAATGTTCACTAAGTCATGCCCGGCGTGTCATAAATACGAGACCTTCTGCCATCATATGTTGTGCAGAGGAGCTGATGTGGGTAAATTCTGTAGTAACTCAAGTTCCACATTGGATGTTGTAAATTTTTGAGAGGGGGGAGGACAGCTCAGATTTTTTAACGGTAACGGACTTCGTAATTTCAAATCGTAGTCAAGTAACGAGAACGCTACCTGAGCTGGAATCTTACTCTCTTTACTTAAAAGCGACGCCAATGAGTGGACTTTGAACCTTGACATATTTAGCGTGCTGCAGTTCTCTCTATCTCTTTTTTTCTCTTTTACCCTTATCTCTTTCTTACTTTGCCCTTAGCTAGCCTGTAAAATTAAATATTTAACTTCCAAATTATTTCAGATGGTAGCAAGTTGATAATATGAGTTAGAATTTAGAATTCTTGCTTCGGTTTAGTGTACATGCTGTCATTATTATTATGATACTGCCATCGGATTATTTAAGCAATAATCGAAAAATCACGAAAAATTTAAAATATTTAAAATAAATTTTATGAATTCAAAACATATATTGTTTCAAAATTTAATTCAACTTCAGCAAGACAATTCTGGGAGAAATTAAATATTTCTTAACTGTACATTACTTGTTGCATTTCCTTTATATTTTTTCATGTTAAATTGGGGACGTAGGGGAGTTATTGAGCATCCTCTTGAAGAAGCAATTACTTTTAAAAGATTATATTATTAATGAGTATCAAAATGAGAGGGGCCCCACTCATGTAAAAAAAAAAAAATGTTTGAGCCACTCGGAGGGGTGGGCTAAAATAACACCCTCCCAAACTTTTTTTACAGAGTGTGATGTAACCTTACCTTAAATATTTTTA
>BMAV01021786.1:0-40545 GCA_019973955.1 Trichonephila inaurata madagascariensis
GTTTTTCCCAGTTAAAGTATGCTTCGGAGCTCTAAAATCCATATAAAGTGATTGAAACTTTCGTTATTATTTTAAGTGTTTCTTCCCAAACATCTTTTCAACAAATCGTCAGATACCATAGTCTCGTACACTGGTTTTAAACATTTCTAATTTACTGGTGAAACGTTACTGGGTGTTCATAAGTGCTCTCTTGATTTTCCGCTTTCAGTTGTTGATATTTGCACCAAGAATCTGGGCAGTAAAAGTTCTGAGGGTTTTGTATACTGTACAAACCCTCAGTATTAATAATTATAATAAACCCTCAGTATTATTATAATTATTGTATAATACGCATACCTGCGTATCCTACAATAATTGGAACGGAAGGACAATATAAAAAAGGGAACGGTCAGAGCAGCTGCCGCTGACGCATCAACACACTTACATACACACTACAGCGAGCTTTCTTCTTTTGGCTATGAGTTTGAAAAAATTTAGAACTTCGGTCTGAAAATCTTAGAGTATGTTTTTAAGATGTTTCTCTATCGAAAAATGTTTTTGAAAAAAGTCGACTTTTTGAACCTGTAACACCGGATTACTACCTTAACTTCAGATTATTGAAGTTATAATTTTGCTTGACATTAAAAACTACTTTTGTTTTGTTATTAAAAATTACAAGCTCTACAAAGTTATTTGTGTCGTAAAAGAGAAAAGCTTTTTTTACACATGAAAATAAATGAAAATGTAGCTTTAATTTTCCTTACAATATCATACACTGAAGCTACAGGTATTTTTAAAAATGACAAAACTCATCAGAAATAATATAAATCTCAATCAACTTTCTATTCTAATATAAATTCTTTTTTAATGAATATGTAAATTAACCAAAAAAAATCTTAAGTTCACATACAAAATTTAAAGAAATAATATTATCTAAAAGAATATGAGAACCAATGCTCCGTTTTTCTAATAAAAGGATTAAATTAAATTTTACCAAGAATTCCCTTCCTTCTTATTTTTAGAATCTATAAATAGAAAATAAGGGGAAAGTGTATTATGCACCGATAATATATATATATATATATTAGAATAATTCATTAGTTTAAATATTTTTTTTTCATATAGGTTCCTTTCAATACTCCTAATTACTAAAATAGGAAAACTGTCCAATCTTTCTAAGACTTTATTTCGATATCCTTTAGTTAAGAGAAATACTCTATCATAAAATTAAGATAATTTTTAAAAAAGGAAATAAAAAGCATTTATAAAATAAGATTTATTTGTCTAGGGATAAAAAACAACACATTAACGTTTTCTTATATTGGTAATGTTTAGACAAAATATTAGTGAATGGTTTTGAAACTAAAGAAAATCCAAAATTAACTTTGAATTGCTGTTTTGACTTTGCTTAAACTTAGCTCGATTTTAAATCACACATCTCACTGTCCAAATATTTAATTATTCTTTGAAATGAACAAGTGTTCCGGAAAAAAAAATGTGATCACCTCTATTAGTCCTCCGAAAAAGTAATGACATTGTAAATCAACTAGTTAATATTATTACTCTGTTTAGCTGGTTACTTTGAAGCATTTTCAGCTTTCTTTTTTTTTCATTACATGAGCAAAAAAGTAAATAAATTCATAAATGTGATACATGTTATTGGATTGACATTAGATTGGAACTATTATGTTTATCGGGGTTCGAGGATTTTATGCAAATCAGCCACAAAAAAAAGACAATTCTGCAGGATCGATGAAAATTTTTTGTCGAATAATCCTTAAAATTCAGGATTCAACACCAATATTCACAGAATAAATCTCAGAAGGTCTTATCACTTTCAACCATTGTCAGACACAACTATCAGTGTCTAAAATACTAGTATGTAAAAGATTATTCACAAGCAGCGTTCTTCCCACTCAACAGTCGAGCTGATCGCTAGTCGAATCCTGACCATCAAGACAAGACTACTACTCGTCAAAACAATGCTGATTCAGTTTCAACGAGCATCTCCCTACTTATACGCCTCGCGGATCCTTCGATCATAGATCGTGAAATTAGTGGAATACTCCACTAATTTCCAGAAGAATCTAAAGGGTCCCTAACTCACCAAAAATGGTCAGCAACGTGGTCGCAAAATCACCAAAAGTATAGCCAAAGTCACCAAACAGATTGCCAAAAATAATGCCAACTTGGCTTTATTGCCAAGATTTGTCAAGTTCCCATTGAATCGCCATTATAGTGTAAGAAACAGCGTTGCTTGTGAATGTTGCAATTTTTAACATGAAATAAGTACACCATAGAATAATATAAACGTATTACACATCGAAACATAATTTATTTACACCATTTTATACAAAATTCGTAACAATATATAACAAATTACGAAGTTTAACCTGAATAACTTTCAGGCATATTTAAGGTATGATAATAATTATTAACATCTAATTGGATAACTGAATGTGTACAAAAATAAAAAATTAATCTTTTCAAGTAAGTGTACTTTTGTATAAGTAAAAACTAATATTTGATCATACAATTGCTGCATTCAATACCACTTTAAATATTATATATATTTATATATATATATTCTCCCGACTTCCTTCTATCATATTCTAAAGTGATTCGTCGAATGGAATATCAAGAACTTAAATAATCTTAAAATGTTTATTTAATTTTAATTTTGTGCCACGTGATAATATAATAAAGATTTCTTTCAGGTAGTGTTTTTTCCTTGCATTCGTATTATGTAATATAAGGAATCTGAAGCTTTGAATTTAAAATTCAAAAAATAACATTCGTCCTTGTAAAGATTATTTGATATATAATATTTAAATTGTATTTGCAAATTTTCATTGCTCTATATTTTACAATTCCCACCAGAGTATTGTTTTTACTGGGGAAGTTTAATTCACGGAAAACATTTTTATATATGTCTCCCACTGCTGTATTTTAATAGAGCCTGGGTGTTATTTCCCTTTCACCTTTGCTCTATATATATGCAGTACCTTACTTACATAAAAATTTATTGCAAATAAAACTCATTCGGGGAGACAGGCAAAAAGTAAAGAGTAACGCAACTGAAATTTATATAGTCTATATTCGCCGATGCAACTATTAGAACTTATCTTAACTGTTGATATCTAGCAACTGCATGATTTTCTTGGTTCGTTCAAGATATGAAGTCTTAATTTTCTTAGCTGGTTGACATTTAAAACCCAATAAACTTAAAACATACTTAATATTTTCCTGCAATTAAAATATTGCAAAGCTAAATTTTATGATTTCTATTCATGTAATAATACGTTAGAAAAAAAAATTAAACAAAATTTTTTATCATGCATACAGAAGAGACCAATATATAAAACCTTAATAGTGCTTAGTATACTTGAAGGACTCTCCTCTCTCTCTCTCTATCTATTTTAATAATAAAATTACTAGTGTTATTCTACAAAAACATTAATTACATTATTCCATTGGAGTTATTCTGAAGCACCATTTTTTATACATTCTTGGGAAAAACAACTTTCAATGTATCTTTGCTTTTGATTTCACTGATAATGTCAGTAAATAATAATGATAACCTAATTTTTTATGTTTACTGCTACTTTAGAATACCATCGTAAATGAATCCAATTATCTCAATAAGAGTAAAAAATTTGAAAATCAAATTCCATCTACTATTTGTTGGTTCAAAGTGTATTACAAAACATACTTCGGTGTTGCATTCAAGTGTAAGAAAGCGGCAACGGGATTTGTCGTTTTTGATTTGGTGGTTCAGTGTTCGTAATAATCAATTCAGAATAAAATGAACTTTTTAATTAAAACTAGGAAGTACAAACAAGAAAACGTATTTACATATAAGAACATTGAAAATAATATTGGCAATCTAAATCTAATTAAAGCGAACAGTAAAAGTGACAGCTTTTTCTGTTGCGTATTAAAAACACATATCAAAATCGAATCGTAACAATCAAATGCAAAATTCTCCCATCGAGATTCACGACAAAGAAGCTGCCAACTTGAGCAACAAAACTTATAATATCAAACAAATAAATATCAGTAAATAAAATAAACAAAAAGAAAAATCAAAGTTATATAAATTATTAAATAAAGCAGACGACAATATACAGTGGGCCACAAAAGTGTTCGTACACTTGCAATTTCTTATAAAATTTAATGTTTTCGACTAATAAAAATTAATATATTGTAATTGTAATTTTTTTATGATATCTGCAACTTATTCTTAATGAAATGACATAATTAATTTTTTCATAATAGTATAACTATTTTTTTTAAATTAATAATCTAAAAACTACTAAAAGATTATGCCACAAAAGTCTTCGTACACTTAACAAAAATCTCAACTTAGCTTTAAATATTCTATTTTTTTCTTAATTTAGTACTTAGTAGGATATCTTTTAGTGTCCACAACACCTTTTAAGGGTCTTGGTATAGATTTAATCAGTTTTTTTTGTAATTTCTGCATCGATTTTCTTCCATTCTTCTGTGATTATTGTTTTCATTTCACATTTTGTGTTTACTTGACATGTTTTTTTTTTTAAGTCAAATTCTCACCAAATATGTTCTATTGGCTAAATAAAGGAATTGAGGATGTATTTTCATAATTTGGGGACAGTTATAGAGACACCAGTGGCGTACATTGAGAGCAGTGCGCTTGGCGTTATTACCCTGTTAAAAAATTAAGTCGTCTCCAATAGCCAAATTTCGGGTAGATAATTTAAAATTTCTCTTTAAAATATTTAAATAGAGCTCATGATTCACAATACCAAAAAAAAAAAAAAAAACAATTTACCTAATTCTGAGGCCAATTTAAACCCCCACGCCAGAACACCTTCACTTCAATGCTGAAGCATGGATGTGGAGGAGTTCTTGTTCCACATAAATTCCTGGGATTAAACTCCTTATTTTTTCATTTACAAGCTATTATAGGCCCATCGGAATCAAAATTGTTGAATTATCTGCCATACCAATCAATTTGCTATCAATTTTGAATTTTCTGAAACTTAATCCCAAGAATCTAGTTGGATCAATAAAACTTGGAGGTGGAAGAGTTCTTGTATGGGGGTGTAAATCGGCCACAGAATGAGGTAATTTGGTAATTTTTGTTGATATTGTGAATCATGAACTCTGTTAAAATATTTTAAAGAGAAATTTTAAATTATACGCCCAAAATTTGGATATTGGAAACGACTTTATTTTTTAACAGGATAATGACGCCAAGCGCACTGCTCTCAATGTACGCCCCTGGTGCCTTTCTAACTGTCTACAAATTATGAAAATACCTCCTCAATCACTTTATTTAGCCAATAGAACATATTTGGTGAGAATTAGATGTAAAAAAGAAAACATGACAAATAAACACAGAATGTGAAGTAAAAACAATAATCACATAAGAATGGAGGAAAATCCATGCAGAAATTACAAAAAACTGATTAAATCTATACCAAGTCCCTTAAAAGTTGTTGTGGATACTAAAAGATATCCTACTAAATACTAAAGTAAGAAAGAAATACAATATTTAAAGCTAAGTTGAGATTTTTTGTTAAGTGTGCGAAGACTTTTGTGGCGTAATTTTTTAGTGGCTTTTTGATTATTAATTTTTTAAAAAAAATATTTATACTATTTTTTATTAATTAAAAAAATTAATTATGTCATTCCATTAAAAATGAGTTGCAGATTTTATAAAAAAATTACAATTACAATATATTAATTTTTATTAGTCGAAAACATTAAATTTTATAAGAAATTGCAAGTGTACGAACACTTTTGTGGCCCACTGTATATAGAGAGAGACTACGAAAATAGAATGATTTCCAAAGTTAATAGATGTATTAAAAATAATTTTAAAGAACGTATATCATACTTACATATTACATACTTCGATTCATATTCAAAACTAAATCAACTGTGCAGAATCTTTATATATATATATCACCGAATACGGATGGGTAGAAGTAATATAGTAAGCTGTCAAATAGTGCAAATTATTGCAGTTTACAATTACTTTTTCCACAATGATTCAAGTTTCTCCACTTGTACTTAATAATGCACTTTTTTATCATTTGAATGCATAATGGACCAATTCTAAGATACCGTCATATGTTTAATAATACCATCACATTCTGAATGCAAGGAGTGAATATACAATATACTTCCTAATTGAACATACATAAAAACTTTTTTTTATCTTACTCAAGGTTGCTTAAATTAAAAAAAAAATGTTCTCTATTGCCATTGTGGTCCTTCGGCCCCCTATGTCTTTTATTGTTCATAAATATAAATACTTCATATGATTTAATTCAAGCATTGATGAGAAAACGGATTGAAAATGTAATAAATGATGAAGTTCGAATGATATATCAGGTAGCATAAGAAACAATACACCAATATCAGACAATAAATATCAAAGCTAAATGATTGTATTGTATTGATCCTCCACCTGATTATGTATTTTAGAAATTTGTTATGATGTATTTTAGAAAATAAAGTTGCGAATGGCAACAGTGGAGTTTTTATGTAGTTCTAATTTCTGTGACGATAAAAAATGGCTTTGAGTAGTTATTCATGAGTATTACAGATTTAATATTAACTAACTAAAGAATAAATAATATTGTTAGAATTTTTACGCCATTATGCTTTTTAGTGTTATTTTTTAGATGTAAAATAAACAGATCTCGATTACTGATTCAATTATTCTCGATTAACTTATTAGAATCTCGATTCTTCTGCTTTCGAATTTCATAAAAGAACAATAACCATTTTTGATTTTCAAACTGTCAGAAACCAAAATATTCTTTTACAAATTAATATTAACCAGAACTTTATAATATGGAGTTTTCTTCTGATATCCGATCTGATCATTTGCAAGTAAACGATCTTCAGATTAAAAAAATAGTAATATAATAATTGATATATTCATCATTGTTGTTTACAGAATCAATACAATATTGATAGGTCATCAGAAAATCATCAGATATCACTTTGAGCAAATACAAGAGCATTTTTTTAAAAATGTGAATTAAATTGTTGATCTGAAAAATTAATTACATCACTTCTTTTAACCATCGAAGAAGCCAAGTTAGCCAAGTGATTGGGACCACTTGGTTGAAGCTTCTTCTATCGGGTCTTGGAGTTTAATCCTGGGCAAATTCATGTGACGACATGAACTTGCCCTCACTTGGGGGTTGAACCTGAGGGAGGGGAGTTAAAAATTATCAAGCCAATCAACAATGGCTCTTGAGTTCTTTCATAGTGTAATGATTTAAATAAATAGCCAATCTAACTATCGAAAACATGATAAGATTGATAATTAAATGCAGGGGTCATAGATTTGAGATTAAATAAGTTGTGTGAAATTATGGAAACTCTAATGTTTTAAATATGTGACTTCATTTATAGAGTAATACACAAATGAGAAAAGTAAAGTATTTGTGCTCGGGTGTGACGATGGCCAGGCACAGAAACTGAAGAAACTAACTTTATAGAAAGCTATTTCTAATGAAATAGTTTATAGGATCTATTTTTATTTCTTTACCAACACACATTGTGAAGCCTTAGTGTGACATCCATGAAAGATTTTTTTCTCATGATTTAAGCTGTTTTTCTAATATTTAGTTTAACTTTTTTATGTTTAGATTACTATGTATCCATTGTAAATAATAATTGACTTAATGAGAACCATTACAAAACTTCTGGATCTTTATCAAATGCTTAGGGTTGCATGACTGTCAATTAAAGGGACACTTAAAACTCATGAAAAAAATAAAAACAAATTAGTATATTTTTTAAAAAAAATATTAAGCTATTCATATGTTACAATACTATAATTCTGAAGTGCATTAATTGTTTGATTGTAGAGCAATATAGACTTCTATAACTAAGTACTTTGTGCTATAAGTAACATTTGATGAATCATTATATCATTAAGGTATCCGACTACGTTCGGAACCGTGATTTTGGAAAAGTGTATAAATGGATAATATTTATGATATTTAGAGTCACTTTGATTAAAAAACGTATATAAAATTGTTTTAAGAATAGTATTACAATAAAAAATTATTTAAGTATAATATTTTAACAAAAAATGAACATAGAATGACCCATTTTCAAAATATTCTTCTTTTGTGAAAAAGGCTTCTATTATAATACTATTTTGCCTGCATATAACTCAGACCTCTGTACAGAGGCTCAACTGGAATTTTTTAAATATATACCTTAGAAGTGGGTTTATCCATGTTTTACGACAACAGAGGGGAGAAATTTAAAAAAAAAAACGCCTATAATTATTTCAATGGGTTGTATCTCTAAAAATAATGTGAATTTTTCAAAAATCAGAGTTGAGCCTCTGTACAAAGATATGAGCTATATACAGGCATAATATTATTATTTTAGAAGTAATTTTGACAAAAGGAGAACATTTTGAAAAAATTTTATTCTAAGTTCATTTTTTGCCGAAATATTTTATTTAAATAATTTTTATTCATCAAAATGTCCTTAAAACAATTCTATACATGTATTCAAATCTAAGTGACACTAAATATCATGAAAATTATCCATTTTTGCGCTTTTTTAAAATCATGGTTCCGAACGTTGTCGGTTACCTTAATGCATTGATTGTTTAAAAATGCAGTGCTTGTAAACTACTCGATGATTATTGGCAACACACCTCGTACTTTGAACCGCGGTCAAAAACAAGGAGTTGAAATGATCTGGCACCTTAATCTCCTAAATGTTACGTCCCATCGAAGTAAGGAATTCAATTATCGCCAGATTTAACGTGGATAAGACCCTCTACACGGTGACTCTTCAAGGACTTCAGGACTCTAACTCAACGCAGAAGCAATTACAGTCACTTGTACTTCACCATGAACCTAGAGCTTCTGCGGTTATTATCATGTTTCCAAAATCTGTTCAATTGCTGTAATTAAACACCCAATTATTTCACCGAAACAGATGGCCCAGCCACTAAACACTTTTAATACCAGATCATTATATTTAATAGTCCTATAAGTCAGCATTAACCTTCAAGTGCAACTCCTAAAATAAGACATGCTTCACATCTGGACATAAGTGTTTCTTTATACATAACATACATATTACGGTGCTCTTCAAAATAAACCAAAATCTAAGAGAAATATTAAAATAATAAAAAAAAAATTACAGACAATTATACATAATAATATGAAAATTTTCATGTTTTTTAAGTTTTTTCTTTATAAAAACTACCCTAAATGAAAAAATATTTAACCTACAACAAAACTTATGGCCCACTTTATGAAAAATAGTATAATAAACATTCCCACAAAAAATCAAATCGTTATCTGGTTTGATTCTTAAAATATCATGTATCTGGTAAAGCGTTTCTTTCGAAAAAATAATTTTGAGAAAAACTCATTTAAAGTTTTATTTTAGTACCCTTTTACATAGAGTGATGTTTTGTAAAATCACTATAACTTTATTTCTATTTAGCGTAAAGGAGAAAAAGAAAAACTGTTTTGGAAAGAAAAATGTCAAACTGTAAGATTTTGAAATATATATATATATATATATATATATATAAATGCTTTATGTAGAAGAAAAACGACATTTTCAAGGTAGGCAGTCACCTTAAATAAAATTAAAAAAACTCCTGACCTAAGTAGGAGTTTTTTTTTATATATATTACTTGTTATCTTATTATATAACTGATGTAAAATTACAATCGGACCTCTTTATAACGAAGTCGCTAAATCCCGGAAAAGAGTTCGTAATATGGAAAATTCGTTATTTAAATGTTCATCATTTAATATTATTTATAAACAGCATGAAACAAATTTTAAATTCATAAACACTATATATTAAAAAAATTAATTATTCACACTTTTTTTTTAAAGTAATATATATTTATTTTATATATCTTACCCATCAAAAAGAAAGAAAGAAAGAAAGAAAAACTTCAAGAGAAGAAAAAGAACTTCTTCGAAGAGATAACTGTATTTTAAATATTAAAAAAATAATTTTATACTAAAATTAATGAATTTTAAGGACAATTTATAATTTAAAGCATAGAATTAATATCAAACATACATTATTTTATAATTGGAACACAGGGACACGGGACAACTCCCAGGAGGGTGAAAGAGGATATCGAAAATGATTCTAGTGAACTGGACAATGGGGGTTAAGGGTTGTACTTCTTGGATGAAACGTCCAAAACTCTATTGCCCTCGGCGAACTAGGATCTAATAAAACCAGTTCAAGATTTATGAATACCATAAAATGTGTTAAAGAGAGAATAACTTGAAATGTTTTCAGAAATACTTTAAAAAAAACGGAAAACAAAAATTGAATCACACACAAAAAAGTTCGCTATAGAGAGGATATGTTACGAAGAAATTCGTGAAATGTTCAAGGTTCCAGGAAAAAGTTTTTGCTATATAGAAAAATTCACTATATAGAGTTTCGTTATATAGAGGCTCGACTGTATTTTAAATTACATGTACTCAAGAAAAATTTTCCCATTAATAAATTAACAATAATTTGCATTAAATCTTCGCAAAACGGGAGAAGAATAAACTTTTTACAGTTTTTTATTCATATTTTTTCATTTATATACTAAATTTAAAAAAATTTCAAGAAATTATTTAAACTTTTAATTAAAATAATTACAAATATCATAGATGCATAACATAAAACTGTGATGCTTCTAAAATTCATAATTAAAATTACATTATAATTTTTCGAAATATCATTAAACGATTGTATGATAAAAAGACAATTAATGTAATTGTAATAATTAGTTATCTATTTAATAAATAAGCAAAAAATAATTATTTATCGAATATTCGCCCTTGTGAATAAAAAATGCAATTCACATTTGTCATATTATTAATAGTATACTGATAGAAAATAAAGCGCAAAAAAATAATATTTTTAATTATAACTTAATAATTATAATTAACTCACAAAATAAATGGGATTTCGAAAAGAAAACAATATCGCAGACACTTTACATCAGCACGTTTCCTTTGTATCGAAGTTGTTTACTATTAACTCAAAGGTTAATTTTGTTATATTAATAGTTATTAATTACGTAAGTTTTACTTATAATTTTAATAACAAATATTACGTTAATTATCTTAATATCTCTCTACAAAATTCTTTTGATCTTTAAAATATTAATTTCTCAAATATTCTATAAATATTTCGGTGTAATTTATATTGGTGTTGCTTGTTGTATGAAAAGTAAATTAGTCACTTTATTTTAAATGCCTGATTAAATAATTTTTTATTTATGGTAAACCGTTTTTTCTAAGCACTTAAGCTTCAAATTTTCTCTTAGGTATTCCTGTCAGCCATCAGCTTCAAGGTAAGTATTTTAATTGCCTTAAATAGCTTTAGTAAAATCCTATCTTTTATTCTTATGTTTAATAAATGTCAGGAAATCTATTAAATTAAGTTTCTTTTATAAGTCAGTTGTGCCAATCATCTTAAGGCATTACATTGTCATTTTGTAAAATTTTACAGGAACAATTTCTTTTGTAACAACATTGTTTGGAATAATTAACATTCTATTTATAACAGTTTGATGTAGTTACTTTTTAACACTCTTTTATAAGTTTCACTTGTGTGTGTATGTAACGGAATCTTTGAATTCAATTTTCACCAACTTTGAAAGGTCAGTTTAATTCGAAATTTTGCTCACTTTTCCAGGAACGATGACAACACAATAATTTAATAATTTTTTCCATTGTCCTGATCAGCAGCATCAGGATAAACAATTTCCCATTTTCAGACCCCATCTCGTATCTGGCGACTAATTCCAAATCCCATTTCCAGATTTGGCGTCTAATTTCAAAATTGTGGGTACTAAAAGATAAATTTACAATTTAGTTTGATTAATTATAAAAGGGGGTGTTTTCTTTAGTTTTTTAAATCTATAATTTATTTATTATCACTGCATTTTGTCCGAATGAGTGTTGGGATTTACGGTGTAAGGGGCAATTTTGGTTAAAATGTGCCAAATATTTGTTAAACATTTGTTAGCTATTTAGAAAAAAAATAGCTAAAAAGGTTGATAAAAGCAGTTGTAGTTGTAAACAGTAAGTACAAAATTCTAGTTCTAAAATTAAAAGTAAACAGTAAGACGTTAGTGGGAGGGGGTCCGATAAGTATTATTCATAGAAAAATCATTTACGGTTTTTAGTCGATGTTAAAAAGTATGATCTAGTCTTAGAATGCAATTTCATTTCTTCATCTATTTCATATACAATAATGTCCTCCTCATCCGACGTTTCTCGTGCAGGTATAATTTTTCGGGGTTTATGAGGAACCATTTTTATTTCAATTGTTGTTTTAGTTGAAATTGTAATGTTAGAAATGGTTTGAGATGTGTGGAAAATTTTTCTATGACTTTTTGTTTTAAACTTGGGATGCAGAAAATGTGTAGTTGTAGAAGGAACGCTATTGAATGTGTCAGTTTCAAGGATAGATGGACGTGTTTCAGTTGACAAGGCTGAAAACATTGAACGTGTGGATGGGAATAGTGCTTTACTGGATGAGGATTATTCAATAAAAGTAAATAGATTAGTGGATGTGTAAGGAACGATATTAGAAACAGGAATATATACCTGAAAATACTGTAGATGACATCGAAGAAATGATTGGTAAGAGGTGTGCCTGAGCTGATGAAGACAATGTGGAAACTACAGAAATTCAGGAAGATATATATATTTGGCTTAAGAAGGATTAGATGTGATAATGGTTAAAGTAAATTCAAAGGCAGACATTATTTTTGTAATCTTTTCATCTGTTTGTGTAGTAGTGGATATTGTTGAAAATTTAGCAGTCTGAGTATACATATGGGAAAACTGTGGGACTATTAATTTTCGAGCTTCTAAATAAGATGTGTTTTAATTTCTGGAATTTCTTTTTCTGTTTTCCATTTGGAGCATAATTTTAAATCAGTTGAGTAAGGTTGTGGACAATTACTACACTTCGGTAGAAGGCCGCAATCTGTGGAAGAATGCCCAACAGATGCACACCTAGAGCAGGCTATTTATTCAAGGCAGGAAGTTTGAGTACAGTTGAGGTATCCAGCTTTGATTGTAGTCGGTAGTTTCGGGCTATTGAAAGTTTAAATTAAATTTTTTGTAGAAATAAATGTAGCAACTTTCCTTTGATTGTGATTCTTCTGACCTAAATTACACCCTGATCTGAAAATCCTTCGAAGATTTTCGATTCAGAAGTGCACATAAGTTCAGGTTACGGTAATGTTAGGTCCCGTACCTCATAAAACAATGTACTGCAGAAAATGAATGTTATAATAGTGAAATCTTTCGGCAATAATTTTGAGTAGCACTAATACACAGTTAGTAATAATAGTTTGACAGATTGGAATGACTTGCATGAGAGTAAGAAGGAAAGGAAGTTAAAAAAGGTTCTTTTACTACTATTGTAAAATTTATGTGTCATAAACATTTGTTGTTTCAGTTTAACCTTATCTTGAGTGTGATTTTGAATCTTCAAACAAAACCACTTGAAGGGAATATTATGAATGTCATAGGGGATCAGACTAATATATATTCTTCCCTTACCGGTTTAAAAAAAAAAAACTAAGTTTAAGTTAAGTTGAGTTGCATCTTTTTTTCCCTTTTGTCTGCAATTATTTAATTTATCGACTTTAAATAAAGTAAGATTTCTAAGATTTTTCAATGCATAAAACAAACTTATTCAAATATAGACCCGAACTAAAATGTATTTGTCGCAAAAAAAATAAAAATAATTTAATTTTATGTCCAATGTTAGTTTTAAAAAGTAAACAATGAGTGGCGAAAGAAATATATTTCTTAATTATTTGTACATTTAACGGACTAAGCGGATGAATAAGCAAATTTTTGTTAGCACTGCTGATGACGTCATCATTTGACTTATTTGTAAATACATAGCGTTGCTGATTGGATATTTACCTCGCATTATATCCACGTGATTTGTTTTTCTTTTCTACTTCTTTCTTCTTGATTAGCTGTTGTCATGATATTTTAGAATATTAATATAAACTAATTTTTATCACGCCTCATCAATGGTAGAACTCCAAATTTATTTTCACGAATTTTTAAATTACAACAATACTTCAAATAATGTATTTCTTTTTCCCCAACCTGATATAAACTAATTTTTATCACGTCTCATCAATGCTAGAACTTCTAATTTATTTTCACGGATTTTTAAATTAAAACAGTACTTCAAAAATGGTTGATATTATTTCAAAATTTAAAGGGATCAACGATAGTAGTCTTTTTTTCTTATTCAATTGCCAAGTTAAGACATCACATTTAATAACTTCTATATTTATTGAATTAAATTCAACACAAAAACCTAGGTGTGGCATAGATAACACAAAAAAAGAAATCCCTAACTTTTTTTATAAGAACTTTGGTTCATGTTTTGGCAACTTTAAGGTCATTCTTGAGCTATACGAATACTACTAGATGCACACATACGCACAGACCTCAGCACCTGGTATATGATCTACAAAAAAAATGTATTTAAAAATGTTGTTGAGCTATATTTTCCTTGTTTCTTTTTTAAAGACCCTAATTTTTCCCCTTTGTATCTAGAATATTTCCATAATTATTAATTATTTTTACACCAACAGATCCTTACCAAAAAAATTAAATATTATCTGAAACGCTTGAGACAATTTTAAATAATGTACACGCATGAGAACATTCCTTTGAAGTAAAGTATTACATACAGCGTTCTTCATTTAAGGAAATAACATAAGAAATGTATTTTTTTTAAAAAATAATGCAGGATACTTTACACAAAGAGAACTTTTTGGAAGACACAATGTTCTTATTTTCATAGACTAATTATTCAAAAACTTTTTAGAAGTTTCAAGACTTACAAGAAATCTGCGAAAACTGTGATTGAAGGGGAAAATACCCTTGAATAATCAAAAATCTGCAAAATAAACATGACAATAAGAACTGGCCATGTCTTATATTGAGAAATATAAAATCAGGGAAATGTTTTTTAAAAAAACTGAATTTTTTTAAAACCTCATAAATTAATAAAACCCCAAAAAAACCAAAATACATTTATTTGCAGTATCGTAAAAGTTTAAAATTCAATTTTTTTCAGTTAGTTGGTCACGAGCGAGATAATTAAAGTGTTGATTGAAAGCATAAGGGGTATAAAAGTTCTATTGTCAATTTAAAAATGCGAAGAAGGAAAAAAATCTGAATCTCAAAAAATTAATGGATGATGAATGCAGACTGGAATAAGTAAAAAAATCAGAAACAATTTCAAACATGTTCCATTAAAATTTTATTTATATTTCACCAGTTTTGGAATCTAACGCAGGCATTTTTAGCACGTCTTGGTTTATTTTGGTTATAAACCCGTTCAGGACCAGGATCACATATATGTGATCACGAGTGTCTTCCTCCAGAGCCCACGGTATCATATAAGTGATTGAGCTTTCCCTGCTCTGAGGCCCATTATCACACCAGTGTGTGATCTGAGTTAGGAACGTTTTTATATTAATTTTTACAAGCACTATATGGTGATTTAAGTCCGGTTTTTTTTTTCTGAAAAATGTTTCACAAGACTTTGAATTTCAATATGTGCTTTCAGCTCCGCGGTTTTTTTTTAAAATTAGATCCGAGATATTTATGAATGTAAACAACTGCACATTTTTAGCACTTTTCCGAGAATCACGCATTTGTACGTTCGTTATTTATTGCTGGATTTCTATTTATACTTTGACAAAGCTGGAAAAAAAAATAGAAAGTTTATTATAGTTTATTGGACGTTAGACATTCAAAATAAGAGTTTCAGCCTTAATTTTATTTGTGGTTTGTATTTACAACAATAATTTTTATACTCAGAGACATTTAAAAAGCAGATTTTCCTAGGACAAATATAATGACTCGTTTTTAACGAAAAAGAATCCTTTGTATTTTTACTCATTTTTAATTCAGTAAAAACAAACGATTCATTTTCGTTTTTATTGCAACCAGAGTTACATAACCATGAAAACAGAAAAAATAATATTAAGAAGTCTATAAGCAATATAACAATTAATTAAAAATTAAAAAAAATGATATTAACTGGTATTTAAATGATTTGTGTCAGTTCATACCACAAGTTTTTGTGAGAGTAAATTTTTTGTCAGATACTATTTAGTAAGTTTTGCGTTTATTTTATTTTAATCATCATGGCGAAAAAAGTGCTTTGTTTTTATTAAAATGAAAACATTTTCTTTAAAATTCGCAATTGTTTTTTCAAATATTGCGAAAATATTTGTACTGTATATTCAATATTATCAATGACAGTAAATTTAATGTTTGTTCGTATTTGATTGCATTTAAAATTTTATATGAAATTATATATATATATATATAGGCTTAGCAGGGAAATTCGCTCGGTCCCGTATACTCTCCAAACGTCCGGCCTGGGGAAACGCTTCTTTCTCCTTCCGCTGTTCTTGAAGGGGTTAATCGTTTCCGGTTGCCATTTTTTGGTCAAACGTATGTCGACTTAAGGTGTCCGACTAGGTTCGTAGATAAATTTTTCAAAAATTGATTTTCTCAATAGTTTTCTTGTTTTAAAGAACATAATTAGGCTTAAGAAGTTATAACGATTAAATAACTAACATGTATCACTTTTTTTTTTTTGAAAAAAGAAATTATTTTTAGAAAAATTTAACAAAATTTTTTAATTTAAGAAAAACGTGATAGATAAAAATAAATTGCACATTATGCAATTTTAACGTCATTGATATACTTCTTGATCCATCTGAAGTGTCACAAACTGCAGGATAAAACATATTTTAAGAAACAAATATTTTATTATCATTTAAATTTAATGGTCATGATTTTTCGTCAAAATTACTGCATGTTCTAAGCTAAAAATGGCTGTAAAATGTGATTAAATGTAGCTGTCTTAAAACTTGCTGTTTGTTACACTTTGAATGTCCCATAGCATATATGTTATAAATTTCATTGCATTTGATTGGATTATTTAGAAGATATCCCGTTTTTCGTACACAAATTATCATGGAAAGTTCATTCTTCAAAAAAAAAAAAAACGAATTAAAAAAATATTTTTATTAGTTAGATAAAGTAAATGCTATAAAAAGAACTTAAAGAACTCTCTAGTTTTATGTACTAGTCCTCCTTTCTCAATAATTAGTTTCTTTCTTCCGTAATGACCCAAACATCAAACACCTAAAAAGCACTTTTTCAACCTAGTCGGATACCTTAACGCGGTCAATAAAGCTCGACATTCTGAGCTATGGTTATTTAGCATTGCCGACACCTGAACTGGTAATACGCTGTCCACATCCATATCACGTTAACGCAGTGCGAGTTTTCCTTGCTTATTTTGAGTTTCTTTACATAATGTCATTCCTATGGAAATTCTATGTTCCACTTCAGATTTGTACCCATGTATTGAGTTGAAGGTAATAAAATACAAATGAAAGAACTGTAAATAATAAATAATTCTCTAGAATTATATTTTTCCTGCGACTTTTTAAAAGTATATTTATATCTTTTTAAATCGTAATTTTGAGGGATTACACTTTTTTTTAATAAATACAAATTTGACTTTAATCCGGATAAATAAAACGCAATACCAGATAACTTTTTATTATATTTTTCTTTCGATCCACTTTATGACCTTCAAATCGATGAACCAATCTAGAATCGTGATTGAAATTATTTTCGAAATATGAGTTAACATTTTGCATTCAGAAATTCAAAGTGGTCAGTAAGCAAGAGTTTTCAATCACGAGTTAAGTAACAACCATTTTATTAATAAAATTTGACGTCATGTGTTGCAGTAAGTGATACAATAAGAAATATTTACAGCAGCTTAAAATGTTATGAATCCAGATCATATTTCTGTGATGAAAATCGTAATTTAATTTTAATGAAAAATTATGGATTGTGTAATTTATACATAACAAAACATAGCATTAATTTAAAAATACGTGCTACGAAAAATCAGACTTTTAAGGAACTCATAAACACATATTGACCAATAAGTAAGAAATATTTGAGATTTGCATATGAATGCGTGCTAGGGATGAAGCATGCAAGATTTTTTATTAAGTGGGTTACACGGTAAGTAACACACTTTACTTATACTAGTATTCTAACCCCCATTCTAATTTGGGTAGAAGGCTAGTATAAGTAAAGTGTTCAAGTACTTTTCACGGTGAATGAAGTAAAATGGTAAAAACAACATATCTTCCACTACTTTAAAAAGGAATTTTTAATGGTGTCTGGTTAGCAGGAGCTTCGATTTCGAAGACACTAAATCTCAATGGGTTCTCAAAAGCAGCCATATCAAAGGTTTTCAAAAGTAGGCATCAAAACCCACAGTCCTTCTCAGGAAGACATAAGTGTGGTTCAAGCATTGATTTCCAAGATAATCGGCGTTTTCTCCGATGAATTATATGGCAGAACAGGCAGTTTATTGTGCTTCAACTGATACAAATCACCAACCAAGGAACTTCCCAACAGATTTCAGCTCGAACCATTGACAGTGAATTGCAAAGGAAAAGAATGCATAGACGGATGCCTGTGGGAAAACCACTCACTACTGCTCGAAATGCAAAAGAGCGTTAGCAGTGGTATTGGAAAAGAAGACACTGTATATTTGAGGATTGTAAACGGGTAAATTGGTCGGATAAATCACTCTATACATTATTTTGAACTGATAAAAGACGTCGAATTTGGAGAGAGCCCCACGAAGCTATGAATTCATCTTACCTTACTCGTAGCATTGCAAGGATCTGGCGTAAGTATCATGATATAAGGCATGTTTTGCTGGTATGAAAATGGTGCCCTCGTGTTTCTAGAGAATAAGCAAAGATACTTATATATAATGGAAGATCAAATGTACTCTACAATGTTACATTATTCCCTTGATGGCAACGGATGTTTCATGAATAATAATGCAACTATACATCTTGTCAGAAGTGTTCAAAAGTGATTCGATGAACATCAATCTGACTACCAACTTTATCCCTGGACACCGTATAGCCCGGCTCTTAACCCCATAGAAAATGTGTGAGATATGTGGGAAAACCACATCCAACAGCACCCTCTTCTTGCATCTAATTTACAATATATAAAAAGCTGCATAGCCAATGTATGGTATTCTCTGGACGTAAATGTACTCCTGAAGCATGTACACTCGATGCTCAAACTAATCAGAGCAATTATCTGTGGAAAAGGTGGTCCAATAAACTATTGATCTTACGTCTCTAATTCATTGGCCAGTTTGCGTATGCCTAAAGTTGCTTATACATAAATGTGTAATGTCTGCATGTCTACATGAAAGAAATTAATGAAAAAGTGTAAAGTATTTTCCAAATATTACTATTACAAACATATGTTCAGCATAACGGAATCATCAATACTATGTTAAAAATGAAACTTACTAAAAATGACATATTGTTATTAAAAATATCTAATATATATATATATATATCTTTTTTAAATTTAAGTAAAATAAATTAGTTTTTTTTTAGAAACGCTTCTTCGTAATTGTGCATAAACTGAATTGTAGTCAAAATAATCTAGTCTTTATAAAATTATTTGTGTGGCTGATTAGCTAAAACCTTAATGAAATTGACATTTTTTTTTTATGTGTTAGATATCGTGTCCAGAAAACAATTATTAAATAAAACCATTAAATAATGAAAAAGAAAATCTTTTTAAGCCTTATTAAGATATGTGAAAACTGACAGTTAATAAAAATGTGTCTTTTTGCTAAATGTTTTATTTTTTTTCCTAGGCGAGGCATACAAACACACATATCTCTAATCAAATAATGTGTGTCATTCCTCCAAAACATTAACAAAATTAGATAGATTGAATAATTAAATATTGAATCATCGAAATGAAAAGCGTTGTTTTGTCCGCGAGAAACTGAAAGAATTCCGTGTCAAAGAAAGAAAGAAAGAAAGAAAGAAATGTTTTTAAATGGAATAATAACATTAGCAGAGTTTCAAAGAAAGATGTATATGTATGCCTTAATGTTATTTAAATTTTTCTCTATACTTTGATAATCTCTTTATATAAATATTCCACCGTTAATTGTTTAAGACATTTACCTGTTAAGAAGAAATAAAATAAAATAATATAACTGAAGATTTTTTTATTATTTGATAAACGTTGAGTCCAGCACAATTTTTTTAAAGAAAAACCTTTCATTTTTTTCTCTAACAATAATATGAAAGAGATTATTTGCTAATATTCCAAGCAAAGGAGGAAAATGAATACACCCCGAGGTCTTTTCAGACAAATTAAACAGTTTAAAAACAAAATTTCATACTAAATCTATATTCATTCTCTCAAACATTTATAATTATTTAAAAATATTACTTTTCTAAGAAATTTACAAAGAAATTATAAGCATAAGCATTGTAATTTTATTTTATGTTTTTACTAAAAGCTAGGAATCATACTAAGTAGAGATAAAAAAAAATATCAATATAAAAAAATATATCAAAATTCTTTTTAAAATATTGTTGAATTTTTGACCGAATTGTTACGCAAAAACATCTATACATCATTTTAATTTTCTATAGTAACATTTATAAAAAGTATTCCATCAATTATACATCGAGATTTTCTTAGCGATTAGTTGGAAACTAGATAAAAAGCAAATAACATCTACTTTCTTAAAGAGTAAAATGTATGAATACAAGTTATTGTTATGAATATTAAAAATGTATAGTAAATAATAAAGAGAGAATATCCCTGGAGATATATATTACAAATAATTCAATTTTCAGAAAAAAATGTCATTCACGAAAATCGATTTTTCTGCCATCGATGCTTTTTCTACATGATTTTTAATTTTCTTCACTTTTTTCACTTAAAAAAATAATAAATTTTACAACTCTTAAAACTAAATTTTAGCAATCCTAAGCAATTAAAAAATTTATACAGCTTTTTAAATTTCTTTTAACTATTGCGTGTTTTGCTTGAAAATTAGTATTATCTCTGAATATTTTGAAGTTTAGAAAGATTTGACAGCAAGAAGTTTAGAGCACTTAATGAAAACTTTATGGATATGACCTGATATTTTGGTAATAAAAACAAATTCAGATTAGTTATAAATATAGTTCTAATGATAAATTCACATTTTGTCTTCTTAAGACTTACCATTTTTATATTTCTGAAAATATCCAATTGTCTTATGTTTTATAATTTTAATTCACAAAAATAACATATTAAAGAATATTTAAAACCATATGTATATTTCAAAAGTAAAATAAAAAATTTTCTTTCATATATTTTTACTTCCAATAAAAGAAAATCATATGAATTCTACGAAGAAAAACATATAATATAATTAGAAAGACATATAATATTGTTATTAATTTGATGGAGAGAGAGGTCTCTTTTTTACAAAGTTTCTAAACAAATTCCTAGGAAAAATTGTTTTAACTGGAAAAGGATAAACTGAGAATTTTAAAAGAGGGAAAAAATCTTTAAGACTATGAGCAAAACCAAGTACCACAGTATGATAAAGTCATTGGACTGTTTTTATAAAATATTTGAATTTTTTCTCTCCTTTTTTTTTGCATAAATATTCATTTCACTTTTACCCATATGTGCTTTTTCGGTATTGCTAATTTTATGTCTCATTAAAGGTTTTTTAAAGTCTTAATTTTTACAAATACCGCTATACCTAAAATAATCAAAATAGAAAAAAGTTCTTACACAAAATTTCAGTTCCTTCAAAACTTTCAACCTTAGATTTGAAAGACCAACTTGTTCTAGATCAGTAAGTTACATACCAGCTAAATACTAAAATTCTGAATTGAAAATTTCACTTGTAAATTTCAAAGGGAAAGAAGTCATAAAATCAGGCATCTGCCGATTTAATTAACCTTTTTTGAGTTTTTCATTATTAAAGTAAAATTTTATACGAGTTATTTTGCACATTTTCTTTAACATTGAAGGTAACATGCATAAAAGTTCAAATCACAGTTCATTAGAAATAACTCAAATTAAAAGCATATGTTATTAGACTTCAGCTAAAAGTTATAAACATAAAAGGCTTTGGCTTACGTAAAGAATATTGAATGTTTTAATTATCGTAAAATAATTTGTAATATTAATTAATATTATTGAATTAATATTTGTAATATTAATTAAATAATTTTAATAATTTTTCATCGTCATTTTTTGCATTTTTAAAGTTTGACAAGCACAAACATTGTCTAAAAGTTTTAAATAAAAGTAAATTTGATTCTTTTTTCTCTTTTTTTTAAAAAAAGTTAGTTTTAATTTTTTTTAAAAAAATTAAACTACTTTGGTGGAATTACTGTTTTTCATTACAACAACTTTGTGGTTTATTCATAGAAGTACAACTTTGAAAATGATTGAATTATTATTTAGAAAAGAAATGCATAAATAATTTCAGTGAAATATGTATGTTTGTAAAGATAAATAAACATTTCGTGACTTTCAACTTATAGAAAAAATAGCCAAGTTAAATGTTATAAGTCACAAATTTATTGTGTTAATAAAATCGTGTCAAAAAGAAATATAATGCATTCTCAACAAAGAGCCAGAAGTGATTCAACCATGAATTTGTGGCGGTATATGCAGATATTTATCTGTGCAATATGTATTTATTGATAAAAATGAAATATTTTATTAATTTTTTTTCAAAAACCTTAAGTTATTTTAAAACAATATAATAAAGCTATTTTAATATGTACTTTTTGTGTCAGCGAGATGTATACCGTAATTATTTATTTTGTGAAAGACAAAACATTTTAGTTAAAACAATGCTATTTCTAACAAATGCTTATGCATTTTTCAATTTCTAAACTGTATTAAATATGTATCGAAATGAGTCGAGTTCCGCCATGCTGAATCTTTTGTTTCGAATATTTTCGAGATATACGTTATCAAATCACAAAGAAAAAAAGTCTATTTATATTCACTTTGAATGATGAGCTTTTTATTGCTAAAAACTATTAACAATCCTAAACTGCATCATTGGTGACTTTTATCAGTTTATTTTCTGTTATGCAGAGAAAATATATATCATTTTCTTTTTATTCTTGCCTGAAATGATTCCCTGACATTCAGACAGCATAGTACTTAACAATGATCCTATATTTCTTACTTTAAATGCAGAATTTTTGATAAATTTTGAAACTATATGGATCTAACGATTTTTTTTTTAGTTTCTAAATATTTTCTTCCCATAGTTATGCATAATAGCTCCTTTGTTATTTAGAAAAAAAAGAAACGAGCCTTACAGTAGTTGCATATGATGTGTAACATCTGACATTTTATGGTAAATACAATAGTAATTTAATTCCTGAAAAAAATGAATCAGGTATGATTGGAAATAATTTTGTATCCAATAATTATATTTTCAATGAAAATTTTATTTATTTCACGCAAGAAGTAATGCAATTTTTTATCAAAAATATTTTTTCTTGTTCAATTTGGGGAATTGTGGATACAATAGATATGAAAATGGACAAACAGGGATTTCGATCGCCATATGCATTTCTCCGAATCAAACGGTTCAAAAAATTAAAAATTTACTGCATTTTATACTTTTTCCATATACCGAAGATGTGTGTGGTTCTGCTCTTTTAAAATTAAACCATTACTCGCTTCCCATGATTTTGAGTGTGATTGAATCGATTGCGATTCAATTGAGTGAGATTGAATTGAGCTTTGAATCGACTAAGTTTGGAAATAATTTTCTATCAAACAATTATATCTTTAATGAAAATTTTATTTATGAGTAATGTAATCTTTTTATATCAAAAATATTTATTCTTGTTAAATTTTGGGGAAGACACTAATTGGCGGTCAAAGTCCACTTTTTTCGAATATTGTCTTACAAAACTTTGAATTTCAGTATGTGCTTTGGGCTCCGAGTTTTTTTTTTAATTAGATAAGGGATATTTATGAATGTAAACAACAGCACATGTTTATATTTTTCGAGAAAATCGGAGATTTAAAGGTTTGTGATTTATTGCGCTCTGTATTTATTTTTATATTTTGACTAAGTTGGAAAAGAAAGTAAGCTTATTAATTTATTGAGCATCAGACATTCAAAATAATAGCTTCAGTATTTATTTTATTTGTGATTCATATTTACATCAATAACTTTGTTGTTGTTCTTGTTTCCAATCCCCTGGGAGCAGGAAAGCCTACACCAAGTCCATTTGACCTTTCCGCATAACAGTGTCACACATCTTGATCTTTTTGTCTTGATATTTAAACAACTGTCGCAGGGAAATGCCCCAGCTGTCCAGAAGATGAGCAGGAGAAGCAGGGAGAGAGCAGGGACCGGTAAAGAAAGACTTTACCCCCTGCACAAAAGTGGTACTACGCAGGTGACCGCTTCTAAAGCGCGCCTGTTGAGCCTTGTAACTCCTTCACTGTAGAGATAAGCCAGGACTCTTAACTGCGTACCAATGGTAAGCAGGAGGGTTTCGCCAAGTCAAATTCATTTTCGTTCTTTGGAGGGAATGGATTTCTAAATGGCTTAAGACTGTGAAACTAGCCATGGATCAATAACTTTAATACTCAGAAGACATTCAAAAAGCAGATCTTCATAAGACAAATGCGGTGACTTATTTTTAACGAAAAAGAATCTTTGTACTTACTGTGACTCATTTTTAATTCAGTAAGAACAAACAATTTTTTTTTTCGTTACAATCGCATTTAGAATTGCCAAAACCATAAGAACAGAAAACGTAATGCTTAAGTGATACCAAGGAAGCAAATATTATATTATAAGGATTAATTAAAAATAAAAACGATATACATTAGCTGTTATTTAAAGGATTTGCATCAGCCAGAACCACATCAAGCTTATGTGAGATTAAATTTATCGTTTGATATTTGCCGGATAGTATTTTGTAAGTTTTGCATCTATTTTATTTTAATCATCATGGCGAAACGAGTGAAAAGAGTACTTTTTTGTATTAAAAAAAAACATTTTCTTTAAAATTTTCAGTTGTTTATTTTTTAAAATATAGCAAAAATGTTTGCACAGTATTTTCAGATATTATCAATTATTGTAAAATATAAAAATTTTAGCTTATTTGATTACCTGTAAGATTTTACACGAATTTTTAAATAAAATACGGCTTAGCAGGGAGATTCGCTTAGTCCCGTGCGTGCGTAGACTCTCGGAACGCGCAAGCCTGGAGAAAAGCTTATTTCTCCTTTTGCCGGTCCTGAAGGAGTTAACAAAGTTAAACTTTGTCAGATTCTTGATAGTAGATATAATTATTAATATAGTTTACACGCGTATAAATATAACTTCAGATTTCCTACTCAACGAGTCCAGAGACTTTGGTAATTGATCGTAAGGATTTAAGTTTATCCTGAATAAAACTTTCTGGTATTTGTGAAATGGAGTAAGAAAACGAAATCGAGTTTTAGAATTCGAATCTTTTGAAATGCTAACTTTAACAACAAACAAAAAAAACTACCAGAGTTGGATTTCGCATATATTTTGCTCAGGATTTACTCCTCTCTGCAAATCTTAAAACCATGAAAATTTAATTAGCTTGGTAAATGGTTAATTTTTAATCGAGAAAACAGTTTTTGGTTACATTTAAAAATATTATATTGACAGTGATAGGAAATAACCTCAAAGTATGAAAAAGATACACACTAAAATATTTATTCGAATAATTCAATATTTACTCGTATTTTCTTAAGAGTGTTGAGCTTTGTCAGACGCTTAACAGTAAATATAATTATTATTATAGTTTACACTTATAAATTAACCTCAGATTTCTTACACTACGAGTCGCGAGACTTTGACAATTGAGCGTAAGGATCGTAAGTTTATCCTGAATAAGAATTCGAATATTTTGAAATACCAACTTTAATAATACAAAAAAAACTACTAGAGTTGGACCCGATGCGAGGGTAGTGAAAAGACACCATAACGTGAATTGGACCTCGATGCGAGGGTAACGAAGAGACTAGATCACGCACGCTCATTAGTCAAATCAAATAGCACACGCTTACGCCACTTCCTGTTACCCACTTCCGTCCCTTTTGACGAAATCAATCCTAGAAAATTCGGTAATCGAGAAGAAAGATGTTACACATCAAAAATCGAAAACTGAATATTATACCTTAAGTTAAAGTGGAAATTAGGGATAATTTTACTAAAGAAATTCCAATTTTGACGGAGTTCAATGTGTGTATTAGATTAATATAAAATTTTAAAATTATACAGCAGTATATCTATACATTATATCAATTAACGATAACTTTTAATGAATGTTATATTTGTAAAATGTGTTTCCTGTTTTTATAATATATCGTTTTGTCAGTTACTGCAAAAACTTACAATATATATGTAAGAATAATTAAATTAGATTAAAAATTAAATTCCTTATCTATCACTTAACTCATATTTTTCATTTCATCTTCAAGTATCAAACTAATCACCCGTTGATTTCTTCCGAACATATGGCTTAGCCAATAAACATGTCTAATTCCAGATCTTTATATTTAATAGTCCTATATGTCAGCATTAACTTTCAAGTACAATCATAAAATCCTCGATACTTACCCCATCGGTTATTTTAAGTGCCAACCCACTTAAAACACACCATGGTGTGTTTTTCCTCCCTGCTCTTAGCGTCAGAAGAGATGTACTAATTCTAGAATAAAGACTTTTTTTAAAACTTAGTCTGATTCTGGCTCAAAACATGTCATATATATATACATATATACTAAAATTAACCTTTGTTTGGGTGTCTAAAATTATTTACATTTTGTCTAAATCATGGTTGCGAGGGCCCTATTTCTTAGCACATGTTTGTTTTCTTTTCTCTTTGGGAAATTAACTCCTCTATTTTGTCAGATTTGTTCGCGATTCCTTGTTGAAAGAATTGGACCTTGGCATTTTTGAAAGAATTCTCAGCGATTCCTTGTAGGAAGATATCTTGGTGATTTCCACGTTTCTTGCTGAGCGGTCCCACTTTTTTCTGTAACATTTACGCAGCTTCTGTGAATAATTTGTGTTTCACTTCCCTTGTTGCTACGTAAATATATTTTTTTTTCAATTACACCTTTCTATATATTTCCCTATTTTGAATGTAGAAAGGTATATACTTCCTTTTGTTCCTCGGAATTTAAGTGGAAAGTACCTCAAAGTATCTCTCCTGATGTTGAAATTACCTAAATGTGCAATGATTTCACCAATATCCATAATTTTCAAATAGCACGACTACAACACACAAAGTCACAAAATGAATATATATTTTACCTTAAATATATATGTTACCGTTAAAGTGTGAAATCCGTTATTTTATAGAATTACTAAGTATTTCATGAAATAACTAGACAAGTTAGTTAAAGTATATAAAATTATTGCATTTATTAATTTAACTAGGTATTCTATATGATAACGATTACTTGATTGTTAAAGTATGAAGTACCGCATTCTCAAAAGTTCTTTGAACCAGTTCTAGCTGCTTTAGGAAGGTATTTTTCTATTAGGAACTAGAGATGGCTGAGTAAAACAATTGTACTATAGATCTCAGTTCTATATATGTCAGCGAGAATTAATTTCCATTGAAAAAGTTCCAAATACTGACACAACGCTTCGATCTGTTGCTACTGTGTAATAATAAAATAATAAATTCTTTCAAAAATAATAAGCAGCCCAATCCAAAGTGTCATTACTGCAATCCTTGATCTAATAAGTAGTGAAAAGTAAAACAAAAGTAACTCATAAAATTTAAATTAATGTTCTCTTACATTTTTGTTTTAAAAAAATTACTCAACGTTTTTTATGAAGCACCGGTTTTCCTTCACAGCAAGTATTTTTGTTGATATTATTTAAATTTAATCTATTTTTGTCATATATTCTTTTTTACTCTTTTTGTTTAACAAATGTTAGCCATATGAGCAATAATAAATTTTATCATCTGATTTCCCTTATTATTTATCAATTATTCAACCGAGATCAAATG
This sequence comes from Trichonephila inaurata madagascariensis, assembly GCA_019973955.1. Taxonomy (NCBI): domain Eukaryota; kingdom Metazoa; phylum Arthropoda; class Arachnida; order Araneae; family Nephilidae; genus Trichonephila; species Trichonephila inaurata. The sequence continues at coordinate 28,001 of BMAV01021786.1, forward strand.
TATTTTTCGAGAGATTTTAGTTGTTTATGATCAATGTATTTGTAAAGTATCTTTGAAATTGTTTATTTTTCACTTTAACGGTCTATCCTTAGTTAGTTCATAGAATAATTAGTTATTTCATAGAATAAATTGGTAAAGTAAGAAAATTTTCCTCTATTATATACTTTAACTGACTTGTCTAGTTATTTCATGAAATATCAAGTTATTCTATGAAATAAATGAATTATACAATTTAACGGTAACAGAAAACAATTTACAATTTAACGGTGTCAGAAAATGCATGTTCAAAATATTGAACTAAATATTTAACACTGCCACTAAGTCCAATGAAACTGCCTCCCTAAACTTAAGGTATCCGACTACGTTCGGAACCGTGATTTTAAAAAAGCGCATAAATGGATAATTTTCATGATATTTAGTGTCACGTACATTAGAATACATGCATAAAATTGTTTCAATGATATTTTGACAAAAAACAATTATTTAAATACAATATTTCGTCAAAAAATTAACTTAGAATAACCTTTTTTCAAAATGTTCTTCTTTTGTGAAAATTGCTTCTATTACAAGAATAATTTGCTTGTATATAGCTCAGACCTCTATACAGAGGCTCAACTATGAGTTTTGAAAAATTTACAATATTTTTTGAGTTACAACCAATTGAAATAATAATCGGAGTTTTTTCTTAAAATTTCTCTCCTCTGTTGTGGTAAAACATGGATAAACCCACTTCTAAGTTATATATTTCAAACATATTTAGTTGAGCCTCTGTATAGAGGTCTGAGCTATATACAGGCAAAATATTAGTATAAAAGAAGCATTATTATCAAATGGAGAACATTTTGAAAATGGGTCATTCTATGTGTTCATTTTTTGTCAAAATATTGTACCTAAATAATTTTTTACTGTAACACTATTCTTAAAACAATTTTATACACATTTTCTACTCTAAGTGACACTAAAATCATAAATATTATCCATTTATACACTTTTGCAAAATCACGGTTCCGAACATAGTCGAATACCATAATGAAATGAAAATAATCCGTTCTATTCTGCTCTCGGCAAACAAAACATAAAACACTACTCTTAGTTTCTTACACCCATTCTTTGTTACCTTTTAAAGTTTGGAAAGTTTTCCAGAAAATAATTGAAAAAGTGGACATAGTTCTATGTAATATTTTGCAAATAAATGGTTTGATAAAACAAAAGCTGGAATTCGATACCTATTTGCTAAACTCATCATGCATTTCGTTATAAAAAAAGTTCTATCAAATTGTACATGTATCAGGAAAAGGATGAAACTAGGGATTTCATCAAATCCTTAATAGAGATGATCATTTCACGCAAGATGTTAAAATAAGAGCTGTGTATGGCGATTTCCCTAAGGAGAGTAAATGATTTGATCAAATTCCTAACTTGTTTCCGTGAAATGATGAAATAATATTGTCATGAGCTTAAAAGTGTTTATTTAGCATATATGGTGTATTATATTAATAATTAATACAACAATAATCATTGAATTACAAATTATTGATTCGAAATTAATAAAATAATTAGATAATGAAGCTGGTATTTTTTTTAAAAAAAGGATATTTGTAACAGAATTTCAAACATTTTTTTTAAAAAAAATTATACATTTATGCAATTTTTCAGAAATGTCCTGCTTTATTTGTAACACCATTTTTTTTAGTTATTGTTTCCCTTTTTAAAATAGTTTTTTTTTACTATCAAATAGCTTTTTTTATCCATAAAGAGTGTGTAGTCAAATTCCCTAATTTGTTTGTTTACATTTTTCAATTGAAATTTTATCCAGTTTCTAATTTTCAGGCATACAAAAGTGATATATCAATCGAAAGATAGTAACGCAAAGAATATAACTAAATAAAATTAAAAAAAATGATATCTAGGTCATTTGTTTTGGTGCGTCACGTCAAAAGCCCGGCGCTGCCTGGAAAGGATGAGGTCAGAGGGGAGGTAAAAGGGAGTGGTAATAAGCAAAAAAACAGAGCTCTACAAATGCTAACTTGTTCATTTCATCGTTTCACTAAAACAGTTCAGGGATTTGATCAAATCACTTGCTTACACCAGGGAACTGACCTCAAAGAGAAGTTTATTTTAACATCTTGCGTGAATTGATCATCTCCCTTAGGGATTTGATGAAATCTCTAATTTAATCATTTCCCTATAACACATACAACAAATTACAAAATTGCTTTCCTTCATCGCATGAGCTTTTTTTTTATTTTTTTTTTTTTAATCAAAGTCTTCTCATCATTATTTTCATCAAAGCACTGTCCCTTCTCACATACATTCCTATATATGTATACGGGGTAGCTCACTAATACAACAAAAGTAAAAATAATTAAACAAATAACTAGTCTCATTACCAGAATTTCTGTTACGATTGGCTTCTTTTGTAATTTGCATAGACAGCGAATATAAAAATGTTTTACTCTAAATGCATTCCATCTTTTACCTTCTACTTTCTTCCTTGGAGAAAAAAAAGGAAAAATTTAGGAAATAAATGTGAAGTTCAAAGTTACACGATATGTTTTAAACAAATGAGGAATTCCTCTTCTCTGTGCTGAAGGAGAAACTTATTTTATTCCACTTCCATTTCTTTTAATTTCCTTTTTCACATTCGTTTGTATTTTTTACTCGTGGCCGTATTCAAATCAAAAAGCAAAACTGTAGTAATTGTTGAATAAAATGAACATTTATGTTTCTCGAAATTTTTCATATGCATTTTTTTAAAATTTTATTTTCTTCTAAATCTTTTTCTTTTTTTAAGATTTATTTTCACCGTTTTCTTTTATTAATCGTTTGCTGTTTAAAATTTATAAGACATCTGGCATATCGATAAAAAAAAAATTGAAAACTACAGCAGGTGAGATTGAAAATGATTTCAGAGTAAGACTATGAAGATTTCGATGCACAACCTTTGGAAAATAGGAACAAAGATGAATAATTGAAAGATTTGAATGGAACATTTTAAATGCATTTGACACGTGAAACGACATAAGTATTCATATTATTTTCTCTTTTAGATCCCTTTCCATGAAGCATTCGATGGAGTAACATTGCAAAAGTGGAACATTATTTTAGAGAATGGCGTGATATTCTGATAAAAATATTTCTTCTATTGAGGCAATGAATATGTAAAATTCATTTTCAAAATATCTTATAATTATCATTTACTTTTGGGATTAACTATCGAATATACAAATTTTTTGAGATTCAGTTTTTTTGCAAATGAGATTTGCGATGTTTGATATTATTGAATGAATACATTTTGCGTAAATGTTTTTGCCACACCCAAAGGGCTTTTTGGGCATTTGGGGGGGGGGGTATTTTGCCAACTTTCTCTTTGATTGCTTTTTGAAGCCCTTGCAGAGTTTTTACTTTACGTTAGTTTAATTGTTTTTTTATAAGTATCCCCAGAAAGAAAATAATCGCAATGAACGAAGTCAGAGGATTGTGGTAGTCATTGCTCAGGATGCAGAAAATTTGTTTTTTTTTAATTTTTCAGCCATTTTATAGTAGATTTTGCAGTATGATTTGGTGCAGAATCTTCGCAAAAAACAAAGTATCCTTCAGGGTAAAGATATTTACTTTTTTTATCAAGAGTTTCAAAACTTTATTCCGATAGCATTTAGTATCAATTTTAGCCTTTGGCTCTACAAAAAATGGTTTTGTTAATCCTTGAGAGGATATTACCATCCATACCGTAACACCTAACGGTCAACTTGCATTTTGCAAAACAGCTGCGTCTTTGTGACGTTTCTTGCGTGAAGTATATTGTACCTTCGTTTTGCCAGTTGCAAATGACATATGAAATAGTGCTTTATCCGATGTTATCCATGCTTTGTATCTACCTTTGCGTAACATTAAATACAGAGACCAAGTGCATTTTCTTCGTTTTTCAACGGTCTTAACAGAGATTTGAACCCAGACTGATTTATTCACTTTTTTATTGTCAGTTTTATTTATCTAACGACACATTGTTGATTGCGATACCTGTATTTTATTTGCTGAAGTTCTTTGAGGCAGAGGAGTTTCTACAGCGATGAGTCTTTTCAGCTATTTTGCTTTTTCCTTAAGGAATTCCTTTTGTCCAAATTTTTTATCTAGACGTATTAATTGCCGGTCAAATTTTGCTTATTTTCAAGGTTTAGATAGTAATCCATTAACGAAACTCCTTTTCTGATTTTTAAATGCTTTATTTATAACAGAATTTAATAAAACATCCTTCAAAAGCTTTAAAATTGCGTTTCGCGTTTGAGGATCTAATTTTGGACTCCCACTAATAAAAATAGTTAGATCGGTAATTTAAATATTTTATTTTTAAAATATAACTGGCAGTAAAGCGATGAAAATTAACCATTCATAGTTATATGCTTTTAAAGTTGATCACACTAATTTTGAATCAGCCGGCATTTCTTCTTACGCAATGATCAACGGTTGTCAAATTTTAATTGACATGTGCTTACTTATTTAACGATACACATGTATATATAGATATATATAAATATACCTTTTAAAGAACTTTATTTAAGAAACAGAAATTATGTGAGAGAGTACTAAAAATTTAGTTGGATTGTTAATATTATGGAAATGGGAGGGATGAATGCAGCAGTATTATAATCTTTGCAGATTGAGAACTACTATATAAAAAAGTGCTCTGTAAGGTGTTTCATGTCAATACTGAATGAAATCATTCAAATATAATAGAGAGAAGTTCTAATTCTATCTGTAGAAATGATACATACCTACGCAGATGCATTCGAAAATGCTTGATCCACATTCTAATTAAAGAGCAATAAACTGTGTATTTATTGCCAGATCAGTAATCAGTAGGCTTGAAAATCATAGAACAGTTGTCAACATTATGAATAAATATAAAAGTTATATTTACTAAAAAAATTATATATATATAAACTAAAAATAGGAAGTAAAAACTAGAATAATATGAGCAATATTAAAAATATATATATTTCCTTATTATACTGTAAGGCCATATACTGAGAACATATTGAAACACATCAAATACGTTGTTTTCTTAACAATTTAATGCAACTTGTAGAAAAAAAGAGTTTTGCAGAGAAATCCATATTAACATGAATAAACCCTAGAAAACCTTGGCAACCCTAGCAAATATGAGCTGGGTTAGCTGTATGGTGACTTTAATGCCCTTGGCGAAAGATTTAGGGGCAAATTTAGAAAAAAACAAATATCGTGGAGGAATCAACAAGAGATTTCTGGAACCGATCTTTCTGGAAATTTCCGTGAAGCGTTATATTGGTCGGTGGAGTTCAGAAGTGAGTCAGTCGCATTCTGAATTTACTTGTGTATTGTCTTCGATAAGAAAGAGAGACTACCTGCCCGATTTCTTGCTAATGGTACTATTCTGGAGAGCTGTAAAGATTGCTCATAATGAATGTGTTTTCATTACTATAAATAATATGTTTCCATATTTCTTTGTGCATTTACATCGTTTGTCTTCTTGTAGTCATTTGCTCGTTCTTCTTCTTTAATAAATCATTTGTCCTTTAATGAATGTATTATTATTCAATTAATTGAAGTGGTCAAGATATGCTTTTTCCATAGCAAATTTGAAACAAATTTTTTTGGAATATATTACTATTATAAGCTACAGATTGTCCTCTATGATTTGAGAAGAAAAGTATTTAAATGCAAAGAACATTCATGGAACTATGATTACATGCATCACATTCATAAAAAAAGTCTCATACGAACTAAAAATAGCATTTTAATCCAGAAAACCAAACATTTCTTTCAACAAATAAATATAAGCAAAATATATAAATTGGATCTATTTTTTTTTTTTTGAACATTTTTTAATGGGGTATTATTATTTTTTTACTTTTTATGACTTATTTAAACTAAGTATCACACACGGTTACATTGTATGTAATTTATAATATTGTTCCTGATATTCTATAAATGAATATCAGTTTTCTAACGAGGAACTTTAATAATCTCTCTTGAAGTTAAAATCAACTCTCTTGTCATAAACATAAGTACTTATTAAGTATCATAAAAGTATTGTTTTAATTTAAAGAATAATAAATATTTTATGATAAAAAAAAAATCATTTTTTTTCTTCTGATTTCAAAATCTTTTTCTTTTTTTTCTTTTATATGCTATGAATGGTCCTTTTGACTTTCATGTTACACCATTCCTTTTACACAAAAAGTTTTATATACCTCTCATTCTTACTTTCTTCTTATTTCCATCTGCTTGTGTTTTTGAGAGACAAAATAGCTGAGCTTTAAAATGAGTTTCATTACGGATTGTTACACAATTTCGATTATTTTGAATTTATTATCTTGAATTATTTGTTTTTTAGGAAGACATCTGTGCACCACATGAAATTATAAACCAAATATTCACGTTTTAACTACGCATTACTATGCATGGCTTATAAGAATACGATTACAATGCATTTTATTATAATATAATTATATAAAGTATAACATGTTTCTATTCAAGAACATGTTTCCTCCTTATGATTCTGCTTTTATTTTATTTCGTATTTTTAAAACATAGGAAAAATTGGTAAGAATATTTTTAAGAAAGCCTTAACAATCAAATTTTGCTACAATATTTAAATTATTAGAAGATTTCATAAATAACTATTCATCAAGCATTTACCTTTAATTACGTTTTAATTAAAATCTACTTTTGGTAGTTAGATAACAATTTTAGAGTGTATTTCTTTTAACCAATACACAATACTGATTTGCCTTTTCTTTTCTATTTAAATATTGTTGTTGTTAAGGAATATTTCAGTTTATTTTCCATTATTTACATTAACACACACTGATGAAAACAAAGCTTACTGTAATAGACTCTTTAAATCTTAAAACTAAAAGTTTAAATTAATTTAAAAGTTTAAATTTATTTGTCGATGCTGGAATTTTCTGACATATGTTATTGATTGGTGGGAAAAACATATATGTTACTAACAAATTTTAATTTTTGTGTTTAAAACATTTTTATTCGACAAAAAAGGCTATCCGATAACTTTATGAAGTACATATTTCAGTTGTTTTTATTTTGCATATTATTACGCAATTTCATTCATGTAATCATGCTTATATTTCGATTTTAGTTACATCAGTTTATTTGCTACAGAAAATCATATTTTCCATTATGTGACATACAGTATAATTCAGATTATTAACAGAGTTTATATAAATTAGATTTAATATTAGTTCATAGCATATATAAGAATTAATAGAATATATGGAGTTATTTTTTTAATTAATAGAGTTAGTATTTAGTTTATTAATAGAACTTCTTACATTATTTATATCCTGGATGTATAGAAATTCTCAATTTCTAATCATGATTATACATGTAAATTCGCAATACCAAAATTGTTTTATCTAACAAAAGTACCGAAATTATTTAAATATATCTTAGCAACACATAGTGACAGTTTCTAAGCTTTCTAGAGACTGCAATGATTTTAAAATAAGTTTGACTTTTAGAAAATTTATCAAATAAAAATATGATACTGTAAATCAGATGTATGCGCCTGAAAAAATTTGGAAAAATTTCTAAAAGGTATCTTTAAAATTTTCGAGTTTCGAAATAACAGTAAATAATGCTAATATTTGTTTTTCTTGTGAATATATTTTGTTAAAAAGCTCATTTTCTGATCAAAATATATTTGTGAAACATATGTGACGGCGATGTGACTATCTGAGATTTCAACTAAACCTCTTGGGGAAATTTTTTTAACACACTGTGATTTGAGTTTAGATTAGCTATCCGTGGAGACGACTTGATTTTTTGCCAATGTAAATGCGACTTAAACCCTAGCAATGGTTGAGTTAGAATAAATCGGGGATTTTGAATCATTAGTTGTGGTCCTGAAGTTAGTATTAAAACTATAATGCACATTCGGAGAAATATAATTAATATAGAAACTGAGTTGAAAAAGACTGTAGCAGTTGATAAGAGATCTAAAAGCGGACTAAGAGATAAGTTCTTTTGGATTATCATGTAGTTAGATTAAGAAATTAGTGACGATTACTCCTAAGCTAATTGGATAATTAAAAATTGATCATAAAGTGATAATCTTAAATAAAAGTAATTATATTTATAACCATATGTGTGTGTGTCTGCTTCTTCAATTACACAAACTACATCTGTAACCTCCGGATTGAGAACCATTTTTCATATGTACATGAGTAGATAAAGTTTTTCTATTACTCTAAAGAAATCTAATTAAGAACAACGCTGAAGAACTCTTTTTTTTCGAATAAACTTATTTAAAATAATATTTTGAATCCATAAGACGATGAAAATGTTTTAATCCAAATAAGAGTAGGGATTAAAGAATGTGCATACCTCATACAAAATTTCTAAGCAAACATAGCATCTTTAAAGCTGTATCTACAAGGAAAACAGAAAGGCGTTATGTTCACTGATTTTTAAAAGTATTCAAAAGGCAATATTCAAGAGAGAACAGATTCACTTGACTTTGAAAAAGCGTGATTGCGAATGAATCAACATAATTAGCGTAACTATTTAGAGAGCATTCCTAAAATGTTCCCCTCCAAATTCTATAACCATTGATTTGAGAGAAAGGGGAGCTGTTTGCATGCTCATTAAATTAGAGATAACTTAAAGTGAGGCATTATTTTAAGGAAATAATTTATTTCAGTCTCACATTTCAAAGTGGCAAAACGGCTTTTCGAAATGAACAGTTCTGATTCTACAAACGATTGTATAAAGTCATTTTCATGATAATTAATAACAATAGGAAGAAAATCTGGACTTAATGGTCAGAGATATTGGGTTGAAATACGGAGGTGCTGGGAAAAATTTTGGAATGATCTTGTAAAAAAAAGTGAATATATTTTTTGGTAAAAGTTTCTAAGCAGCAGATAATTATTTGAAATTAAAATTATTGTCTGATACTTTAACGTTTATTCTTTCGAAATGGGAAATATAAGTACAATGTACGGATACGGTTTTGCACTTATTGAAGAGATAAATTCTTGATACATAATTTTAAAAAAAATTGTGGAACTCATAGTATCGAACATTATGCCATTGAAAAATGTCAATATTATTATTGAGAAAGGAAAATTTGGCAGTATCATTACTTTTACACGGAAAGAAGACTTCAAATAAATAACTGGAAATATACGTACTCACTTAAATATTAACAGTAAAATGATTAAATTATCAAACACAGATATCGATTTAAAACTTTTGCAGCAACGATAAGCTATAAAATGAATTTTTTACATTTGAAAAAAAAGCTAAAAGTTTACTATCAATCAAATGGCTCAAAACAAGGCATTTTGTAGAGTTTTATATGGAAACACATATTTATATTTAGCAGGAAAATAATGGAAATATATTGTTAATATTCATCAGGCATGGGTATACCTTAGCGGTTGCAACATAGAAGGTGTATTTACAATGGAAAATTCTGAGAAAAAGATGACAAAACCTGGTTCCAAGAATGCAAAAGTTTCAGTAAATACTTTATATTTGTCTCAGATTTCCCTGGAAGAATTGGAATTTCTGGAATTGCATTTTTTCCAGAAAATACATTTAAATATTTCTTAAAAATCCTGAAATCAAAAATTGAATTTATAAAATAGACATCATTTATGGAAAAAAGTAAAACTGCACAAAAAGATGACTTAGTTTTTGCTCTTTCTGATGTATTAGATTGCATTCGAATCGGTTCACTGGAAGAGATTTACTATAAAAATAGAATTTCCATAGAATTATGTTCAAGAATTCAAAGTGACTGGTGTATACGAAAGACTTAATTTTACTCTTAATATTTCTGATGCGACTGATAAATACAGCAAATAGCACCAACATTCCTGATCGTGGGAATGAATTTATCTCCTGCCTTGTTGAAAAAGTAATGAAATAAATAATGCTCAAATAATTAATATTTTAAAAGGTTAAACACTAATGAGATTTAATTTTTTTAGTTTATTGTATTTGTAGTTTTATTTAATAAGTGGATGCTCAAGGGAATAAAAACACTTTAAAACTTCATAAAAATAAAAAAGAAACTCATATTCATTTTATCTTACAATATGACACATGGAAGTTCTACGATATTTAAAAAAAAAAAAGAATGTTTATCAAAAATGATGTATAATATACTACTAATTTCTTATTCCATTAAGGTTTCATTGACAAAGATATGAAAACTACCCATAGATACTCAGTTCATATACAAATTTTAAAGAAATAACCTTATAGAATTTTCCTGCAGAAATTATTAAATTAAATTTCACCAAAATTTTATTTTTCATAAATAAAACTTATGAATTAAATTTTTACTGTCCAAAAATGAACTGAAAAAAAGTGTGTCTTTTATTCTTCAACCCAAATCATCTCAAAAGGAGTCTCAGGGATGTTAATTTTGTCTCGAGGGGTGAAAGTATAAAAAATTTTCAACCAGACATAATTCTTTTAAAATTAAACTAAATAATTCGAATCTTTTACGCATTATTTACAAAGGATTAAGGATTCAAAAAAGTACAAAATGTTTTAAATATAATGATAATTTGAAAAATTATAAGCTTATGAAAATATTAAATAATTTTGTAAAAAATATTAAGTAATATTTGCGTTGCGCACACTACTTTCTAAAATAGTAGCTTTAACCACTATAAATAAGTTGATTTATAAGTTAGATGTATCTTTATTACAGTGTAGTACTTTTATATAAATATAATAATAAATTACACTTTGTAAAAAATAAAAAAATTACGTTTTCAACTTTTATTTTTTTTAAATTTCAACATTTTTCAAATAGTTTGAAACACAAGAGATGTATTATTCTTAAATTAGTAGGAATTAAAAAGTATGATACATTTCATAGTTCTACAAAGTTTTACTCATCAAAGGCTACTATTGTAGAAAATAGCGTGCGCAACGCAAAGATTAGTTAATATTTATTACAAAATTATTTCTTATTTTCATGTGCTTATAATTTACTTACTCGTATATTTCAAACATTTTGTACTTTTTTGAAATCCTAATCCCTTGTAGATAATGTGTAAGCGAATCGAATTTTTTAACTTAAATTTAAAAGAATTATGCCTGTTTGAAAATTGTTTACATTTTCACCCCTCGAGACAAAATTAACATCCCTAAGACTTCTTAGCTAAATATATTTTTTTCTGTTCTTCCAAATCTCCTTACTAGAAAAAAAAAGAAACCTCTTTGAGCACATGGGTAAAGAAATAAACGAGTTAATGTGTGATATTTGTTAGAAAATTTTGCACAAATTACAAAAATCATCGTCGTTAGTAAACAATCAAATAATATAAAACAAATTTGTAACTAGGTAACAGAACGTGGAAAAAAAATTCATTTTTTTGCAAATGAATGCTTTTTTCATGTAAATATAAACTACTATTTGATTATACATATAACATAATATAAACATATGTTATATACATATAACATAAATGGCGTTCGACAGGGAGATGCACTGGCATGTCTTCTATTTGATCTAGCATTCGAAAAAATGGCAAGAGATTCCAATATCAATTCCAGAAGAAATATCTTTAATAAATCAATACAGTTGTTGGCTTTTGCTGATGACATTGATATCATTGTGCGAACACCCACCGCACTAAGACAAACCTTCTTATTTTTAGAGAAAGAGCCTCTCAGGATGGGACTGAAAATTAATGAGAATAAGACTAAATACATGCTTGCACTGTTTCAACAATTCCCACTTTAGTATAGAAGAGTATGATTTTGAAGTTGTTGAGAGTTTCACTTATATATATATATATATATATATAGGTTCGAAAATTAACAATAGAATTGACTGTACTTCTGGAATCCAAAAGAAAATTTATATGGCTTAAAGGAATACGAAGATATATGAAATCGAATGTAATCACAAGAAAAACAAAGATTCTATTGTGTAAAAGTCTTTTAATATCAGTATTAACTTATTCATGTGAAACTTGCTCGATGTCTCGAACAGATGAGATCATGATAAGTATCTACGAAAGGAATATTTTAAGATTTATTTTTGGAGGAATTGAGGAAAATGGAACGTGGCGAAGAAGATGAAATTTAGAGCTCTATCAATCACATAAAGAATCTGACATTGTGAACTTCATCAAATTACAACGAATTAAATGGACAACTCACGTTATCAGAATGGACGTAAATTGCACCAGTAAAAAAGTCTTCAATACCCCACCAATTGGCACAGGAAGAAAGTGCAGGCCAAATCTTAGATGAATTAATGGCTTAGAAAAAGATTTTCTAGTTTTCAGAACTAAAAATTGGATAACATTAGCAAGAAGAAGACTGGCCTGGAAAAGGCTTCTTTAAAAGGCCAAGGATCACCCTCGGATGTCGAGCCACTGAGGAAAGAAAGGACATATAGCATAATTCACATGTATGCTACATATGCGTGAATAAAGCATCACACATAATATATATATATGTTACACATAAATCATACTATATAGCGGGATAACTTTAAACTAGTTTTCTTT
>BMAV01021786.1:46723-58413 GCA_019973955.1 Trichonephila inaurata madagascariensis
TAATAATTTTAATCAACTCGCAAAATAAATGGAATTTTGGAAGAAAAAAAAAACAATATTGCAGATAATTTTCGTCAGCACGTTTCTCTTGCATCGAAGTTCTTATCTATTAATTTAAACGCAAATAATGAAATAGTCATCAATTACGTAAGTTTTACTTATAATTTTAAGAACAAATATTGTGTTAATTATCTTAATATCTTAGTACAAAGGTTTTTAATCTTTTGGATATTAATTTCTTAAAAACTCTCGGTAATTTGTATTCGTGTTGCTTTTTGTACGAAAAGTTAATTAGTCACTTAATTTGAATGCCTGATTAAATAAATTTTTATTTATTTGAAAGCGTTTTTTCCCCTCACCCTGTCACTTGAAATTTTCCGGTTAAGTATTCTTATCACTCGTCTGCTCTAAAGCAAGTACCTTAATTCCTCTTCACATAGATAGCGAATTCTCATCGTTTATATTCTTATGTTTACTAAATATTAGAAAATCTATTGTGAACTGAATTTAAGTTCCTTTTAAATCTTTTTTCAGTCACTTTAAGGCATTATATTGTCCTTTAGTGAAATTTTAAAGGGATACAATCTTTTTATCAAATTTTTATATCCTGCAAAATAATTAATTTATCATATTTATAAAAATTTGATACATTTAGTTTCGATCACAGTACTTTAGCTGAATCTAATTGATCAAATAAATATTAAAAGTTCTTTTTTTTTCCATCCTTTTACCAATTTGAATACGGTACAAAGAAATATTTCAGCATTGAAATCGTTACTTGTTGTCACCAAATTTAAACTCATGCCATGATCTTGTCATGTACAATTAACGATGCACATAAAGATTTCGCAACCAATTAATCGAGAAAACATTTTTCTTCCTTCTTCTTCAGTATATGCAATTAAATATACACGAAGGATATTTATGTTATCGCTAATAGTAAATTTTATCGACACCTTCATACTTTTTAACTTGAGCTTCTCTATTTTATCGATACATTGTATTTGGTCGCCATAATCATTGTTGTAAGTGTGACTATTATGTCATAAAAATGTAGCCCTCTCTTTTATCCCAGAATCATACCGAAAATTAGTTTCTTCTAGGTTTATTGTTAAGAGGAATTTCACGAGTTATAGATTGAAGGTTTGTTACGGTATACGTTATGAATTCTTTTGTATCATTGTCACACAAAATATGAGATAAATCTTGTTAGATTCTAACTATTTATATGGCTAATTATATTATTGTGTGTGTTAAAATTATTTGCAAGAGCTGTTTGAATGTAGTAAGCCTTTTAATCAGTTATTGGTAGTTCTATTCATCAACTAATTGCTATTTCAAACCACTTTTGTTTCTATTTTTGTTTTTGAATAATGTTCTTAGTAAAAAGAATAAACTATTACCGCATATTAAGCAATATACTTAAAGAAATGAATGGAGTAATACTAAAATCCTTAGCAACAATTTTAATTAAAACTGATATAGTTAATAATATAATAAATTAAAAGTTGAAATGTATTGCAAAAGTAAGAAAGAGGTGTTTTTTTTATTACATTCATAAAATTCATTTGTCTAATAAATTAGCTTTTGATTTTAACCTTATCTTGTGGTTGCCTCGGATCTTAAAATAGCAAAAGCATTCGAAGATAATACCACGTATATAATTGAGGAACATAACTTACTATATATTCTCCTCTTGTTGTACGTAGACCTAATTTCAAAAATGGCAAGTTCAATTTATTGAGTTACATCCCTTTCTTAACAATATTTAACAGTAATGATTAAATTTCTCGACCTTAAATATAATTATAGTTCTAAGATCTTCAATTGCATGAAAAGAAAATCCAAATATAGGATCAAATTCCTATGTATTTCTTAAATGATTGATACTACTTCAAAATTTTGAGCTCATAGACAATAGGAGCTCCTTTTTCTTCTGAGATTGTTTAACTAAGCAATCATATAAGACAATAGTTTAAATGTAACAAATCCTTAATTTATTGAACTAAATCTATCAAAAATAAATGATACAGCTTACACCATCAGAAAACACAACTTTAACTTTCTTCTAAATATTTTTAGTTCATGGGCTAAACTTAATTATTTTTTTTTTTATTAAAGTCGAGTTCTTTTAAAGTTTCATGAAAGCTATACGAATGCTAAGAGGTACAGAGACTTCAGAGCGTAGCAAAATATAATGCGTGGTTTAAAATATATAAATGTATTTATAAATATGGGTAAACTGAAATTTTTTGTATTATTTTGCTATTTTTTATATGGTCTAATTTTTTCCTGGGTTAATAGTTTTCTGTAATTCTTTATATGCTATTTACACACACCAAATTACACTTACCAAAATTATGTAATTTTATATAAAAAACAATCAAGACGAGTTGAAAATAACGTTTGCCTATAAACATTCCTGTAAAGTAAAATACTATCTGCAAAGCTCATCAGTTGAAGGAAAAACGTATGAAATGTATTTTAAAAAATTAAATTTGAAGACTTGTGGAACAAATAGAACTTTTTTGAAGTTTCAATCCTCTTATTTTCTTGGAATAAACTTTCTAAAACGTTTTATAAGTTTCAAAATTCCAATGAAAGAATTCTATAAGCAAAACTTTGTGAAAAATTTGAAGAAAATAAATGTGAAAAAGAATTTTAACATTAACATGATTATAAGAAATTTCCGTTACTTAAAATGACATATCTTTCTTAAGATTAGGAAACTTTTTTTTAAAAAATCGAATTCTAATAAAAATGCCAATAACAAACAACATTCGCAAACTGTATCAATAAAGGTTTTCCATGCTTGAAGTCCACTGGCTATTTTGAGTTCCTATATATAATGTTATTCCTATGGAAATTCCATGTTCCAATTCAAAAATAGAACAGAGAATTTATTTGAATATGATAGAAACATCTGAAGGGGCATCTTAAGTTACATCATTCCTCTAATTTTTTTTAAATATGCTGATTGCTGTTTAATGATACAATTGCAAATTTTCAGCTCGTATTAGAATGCTTGAAAATATTTTCAAAATTTGAATAAATGAATACAATTCCAGAGAAATCTTCATTATGTTTTGCTCTTCCAGATGCAGTTTATTGGATCCAAATCAGTGTAGGCTTGCAAATGAAAGTAGAATGTACTTGATTATTAAACCTCCCGCGTCGATCCATTTCGCCCAACAAAACAAACAAACAAAAAATTGTTGATTAAAAAAATGTCGCCAAGTTCTGCCATCGTTATTGCTACTGTCTTATAACTATCGCGGGAACAGCTTCTACTATTGGTTCATATCATGACATTTGGAAACATTTTTTGATTTGGCAGTATTGATTGACGGTATAATACTAAAGTACAAACTAGAGTTTCATTTGTTTTAATTAACATTACATTCAGCAGTTAAAAGTATTTGGTAGACACACACACAAGGGCTATAATTCATGAACTAGGAAATGACGATTTGGAAATATCTGACTACATGAGTTGTATCAATTAATATAAAAATATTCATAGCTCTGTAAAATTTATTGAAATTCAAGTAATATTTATTCGACGATAATCCTATTTTTATCTCAAAGAAATGTTATGAATAGGATACCTATGATGTAGCAAAGATTAACCTCATTTTAGAAATATATATAACGAAAAATCAGTCTTTTTAATGCAGCTTTTCTCAAACTGGGGGCGTGCGAGCACATGGAAAAGTCGAAAATAAAAGATTTAGAATAATTATCAATATACTGAAAAGAAGCAAAACAAAATACATTCTGATATAATAAAATAGTAAAATACATATTCACAATAATACAAGATACTTATAATTGTACCAGTACTAAATTAAAAACAAGTTTAGTAATTACTAGCGACTTCAATGAGCTTGTCATATATAGAATTATATACAAAATGTATAATACTTATCTTGATAATATATGTAGTTTATAATTAAAATCGAATGTTAGCCTTAGCGATAAAATATATTTTTTTATTACTGTATTTAATACACAATTGTTGCATGAGGGTGGCGTGATGGAATTTATGACTGAAAATTGGGTCACAAATATAGAAAGTTTGAGAAGTATTGTTTTAGTGGCATATGTTTGAAGCTACTTACATCTAAATGTCTGAATGTCTATGCCATACGAATGGAGATTGTAAAGAAATTATCAATATTGTTTTTAAAATACAACATACTAAAAACAACAAATTGTTTCAAATAATATCTGAAAATGATTAGCTCAAAATTCTAAGCAATATAAATTTATTTTTAAAAATCACCTTTGTCTGTAATCGCGCACAACAGAATTTTAGTTCAAATAATTTAGCTTTATTAAATTATTTTGGGCCGATTAGAAATTCTTAATTTATTCCTTAATGGGTTTAAAAGGTTTTACGTATCGGATCATGTCCAGACATAAATTACTAATAGTATAAAAAATATATATTTTTAAGGTATATTAAGATACATGAATACTGAGAGTTCATAAAAATGCATCCTTCACCTAAATGTTTTACTTTTTTTCCCGGTCAAAGAACCCAGATACACAGAAACTTTAATAAAATAATCTTTCAGTCCTCTAAAACGTTAACAAAATTAGATAGATTGACTAATTAAATATTGAATCATCGAAACGAAAAGCATTGTTTTTTCTCAGAAAATTGAAAGAATTCATTTTCAAAGAAAGAAAGAATTGTTTTTAAAAGGAAGTCAACATTAGCAGTGTTTCGAAGAAAGATGTATGTGTTTGGCTTAATGTTATTAAACTTTTTCTTCATACATTGATAATCTCTTTATATAAATATTCCACAGTTTATTGCTTAAAGCATTTTATCTGTAAGGTAGAAATATAACATAACTGAACATTTATTATTATTTGATAAACATTAAGTGCAGCAAATTCTTTTAAAAAAGTATTTTATTTTTTCACCAATAGTATTTTCAAGACAATTACTTACCAACATTTCAAGCTAGGGAGAAAAAAAGTAACTATTCTAAGACGTTTTCATACTAATCAAATAGTTTTAAAATAAAATTTTGCTCTTAATCGCTATTCATTCTCTCTAATTTATAATTATTTTTTAAAAAGAATGTATATTATTTCAAGAAATTTAAGCAGGAATTATAAACTAGAACACATTAAACTTTTATTTCATATGTTTGCTAAAATCTATGAATCAATAAGAAGAGTGAGTATGTGATTTATATTACTTATTAAAATACAAAATTTATTTTAATATAAGCCATTATCGACGTTAAGCCGCGCCCCAAATTCGTAACACATTTTTGTGAAATAATAAATATAATGCATAAGGGTTCAATGATGTGAATGAGATCTAACGAGACATCAAACAGTAGGATTCAGGGCCATCCATTTGGAAGCATTGTAATGTACATTACATTGCATATGGTTTCAGATGCTATATACTAATTACCGATATCTCACACGAGCGAATCCATGAAGTATTAAGAACAAATTTGGTCCAATGTTGTGTTCACGGTGGCTTGGCCGCTCATTGTGTATATATACAGTCGAATCTCCATGTAACGAACCTCTATATTGCGAATTGTTCTATACAGCGAACTGTTCCCTGGAACCAAGAGTATTTCACGATTTTATTCGTAAAAAAATCTCCATATAGCGAAGTGCATTTTCTATATAACGAACTTTTTTTTCTTGCAACTCTATGTTTTTCCTCCCTATTTTTAAAGTATTTCTGGACATTTCAAGTTAATCTTTACTGTCACATTTTATGGTGGTCATAAATCTTGAACTGGTTTTATAAGGTACCTAACTTGCCAACAGCAATGGAATTCTGTGTGTTTCATCCAAGAAGTATAACCTTTAGTCGTCATTGTGTAGTTCACTAGAAACATCTTTGATATCCTCTATCACCCTCAGTGAAGTTCTAGTTATAAAATAATGCATATTTAAATTCACTTGTATGCTTTAAATTATAGAAAGTGCCTTTAAAATTCATTAATTTTAATATAAAATTATTTTCTTAATGTTGAAAATATATACAGTGCATTCCTGAACATTTTTTTTTCCTTGAATTTTTTTTTTTTTTTTGAGGGGTAAGATTTGTAAAATAAACAGATATTAATTTACAAAAAGACATGAATAATTACTTTTTTTAGTATATAGAGTGTATGCATTTAAAATTTATTTTAAGTGGTTTAAAAAATATATTGAAAGATGAACCTCTATATAACAAATTTTCCATATAACGAACTTTTTACCGGGATTTAGCGACATCGTTATATAGAGATCCCACTGTATATACATGCGCGTATACTCTATATGTGTTAATAATGAATTATTGATTCAATTAATGTAAATATAAGCAATTAAATGCTGTTTATTCTCCAACGGCATTTCAAATTGTATTACATATCCAGTACATGTCTTGAAAAAATCAAACATTTTTCTTTTTAAATAAGAATATGTTATCTAGATAAATACCGTAAATACCGTATAACGCACGCTTTTAACACAAAAAAATAAAATGGAAATTTACGGGTGAGCGTTATACGCCGGGTATAAAAATGATAAAATTGAAAAAAAGAAAAAAAAAAAAACGAGACACCAGCATAAACAAAATTAGATTCTGCACAGATAGGAATGTAGAATCTAATTTCGTTTACCATTGGATAGTTATAACATGTTATAAAGTAATAAATGTACCCAATCAATTGATCTTTTTTTTTACTATAATGTTCACATATTTGTGTATAAATATAAGCAAATCCTGGATTTCTTTCATATTGTATAAAAACAAATGAAGTTAATCAAAACAATTTCATGGAAGTTAATAATATTTGTGTTTAACTAATCAGATTTCTTCTAGTAAGTAATAAAATTAAAATGATGATTTACACTTTCAGAATTAGTCTTCTTAAAAAATTTTTAAGGAAAATTATAAAATGAGTTTATAAAACACTTTTCCAGTTACACCTTTCTGAGAAAATTTCATATCTGTTTCGTAATTTTATAATGGTAGAGTCACTAATTTTCAAATATTTTTTTCTCTCTTTTAATGGGAATTCTGATTAAATTTGTTGTTTTGAAGTTTTGTTATGGTTACCTAATGATTCAAAATTGTGTGATTGGAAAATTATTAATTTAGCACAGATTTTACACGATCCGTCATTTTTGACTTATTGCTAAAGCAAAACTACTTAGAAAGGAATTCAGGTATCATTCTCAGCTATATTCTTCTCTAGATTGGAGAATTTATTAAAATATGTTCTTAAAAATATATCTTTTCTATCAAAACTGAAACAGCGACTTCTGACGATTTACTATAGTAACCCTATTAATTATTGTTTTCAAAAATACGTGACGTTTTCTATACTTTTTAACAGTATAATCACTTTTTCTTTTATGGCTTTCGGAAGGGATTATCAGAATACATTATTCTGCATTATGGTTTAAAAAAAATCACCACTTTTCTAGTTAAGAATTGATAGGCAATAAAAAAATCGAAGATATTAATAGTAGGCGTTTAAGGTATCCGACTACGTTCGGAACCATGATTTTAAAAAAAAGCGCAGAAATGTATAATTTTCAGGATATTTAGTATCACTTAGATTAGAATACATGTATAAAATTGTTTTAAGGACATTATGTTAAAAACAAATTATTTAAATACAATATTTTGGCAAATAATTAACTTAGAATAACCTTTTTTCCAAATGTTCTCCTTTTGTAAAAAATGCTTCTATTGTATTAATATTTTGCCTGTATATAGCTCAGACTTCTGTACAGAGGCTCAACTATGATTTTTGAAACATTCACACTATTTTCAGAGTTACAACCATTTGAAATAATTATCGGCGTATTTTCTTAAAATTGCTCCCTTCTGTTTTCGTAAAACATGGATAAACCGACTTCCAAGTTATGCATTTCAAAAATTCTAGTTGAGCCTCTGTACAGAGGTCTGAGCTGAAAACAGGCAAAATATTAATACAATAGAAGCATTTTTCACAAAAGGAGAACATTTTGAAAAAAGGTTATTCTAAGTTAATGTTTTGCCAAAATATTGTATTTAAATAATTTTTTTTTGTCATAATGTCCTTAAAACAATTTTATACATGTATTCTAATCTAAGCGACACTAAATATCATAAATATTATCCATTTACACGCTTTTGCAAAATCACGGTTCCGAACGTAGTCGGATACCTTAAAGGGTTCAGATGCTTCCTAATTCAATGAGATTAACCATAACAAATCATTATTTTTGGATCAAAAAAATCTGAAAAACTTAGGTGATTTTCACATTCCTTTATACTAACGTATAAGAAATGAAAAGTAATAACAAAATTCAATTTATCTGGTAAAATAAATATTTCGAGTTTTACACAGAACTTGTCTTGATGAACTATAAATTTCATTTTTTAAATAAAAAAATTGAGTTTCAAGGCATTTGTTCATTCGGATTTTTTTTTAAAACCAAAATAGAAAAAAAAAAAATGAAAATACATTGATCTAGGCATTAATACTTCAGTTAATAGAGTGGTAGATTAATATTTTATGCCATTTTATATAAAGCGGCCTATTTTTTTCTATGTATAAATACAACTCATAAATGACGAAAAAAAAATAACCTAACAGATTAAGTGGCGAAAAAAATTACTATTATTAAAATGTCTTGCATAATTTGTAAGAATCACAAAATTTTAATTTTACAAAAAGAATATTCAAAAAATATTTAAATAACACATTTTGGTCTTTTTTTTAACTCTTTGTATCAAATGATGTGTCTAATACATAAAGCTTATCTTCTGTAAAAATATGTATCGTAACATATGGCACCTGAGATTTATAGAACAGCCTATAATACAACCCTTAAAATAATAATAAAACTTATTGTAAAACCCATTATCAATAAAGTATTCTAGAAAGTAGAATATTGTTGAAAATTCATTACCATTTCATATCTTTCGAATGGTAGGCGTAGAAATTTAGTTACCTAAATTGCAAAAAAAGGAATACAAAAATAAATGTTAATTTATTGATAAACATAAAATATTCACTGTACCATTAAAATCCTTAACATGTTCAAATTAATTTTAAAAAATGTGGTTCTATAATATTTACAAATTTAATCTACAGAATATTACAAATTTAAAATGCAGTTTCTAATTTTTAAATAACGAAGCTTTTAATAGGCTAAGACATTTATTTTTTATATTTGTGCTCTTCTAAAATCCAAATGTTTTATTACCAGTCAAGATCGATCTTCCACATAAGATGGTTTAAATCCCTGCACACGAACTTTTCACATAAAATATGGGTTATGATTTAAATAATACAAATGATAATTTGTTGGAAGATAGCTTTATTTAAATTCATTTTATTTTATGCGTTGTACATCTCTCTAATCTCATAAAGCACAAGCAAAGTCCTTCCTTAAGACTTTTTCTCTTGTTGATTTGCATGTTAGCAAACATGCAGCACCATTTTCATTTGTTGTAATTAATTAAACTCCCTCGTATGATGCTTGAGAAAACTAGCATTTTTATCCAACATTGCTTTTTGTTTTCACTTTTCAAGTTTAGTGTATTTTATGGATTTCAAAAATGTAAAACCATTCTAGTCTATTTGGTTTGCAAAATAACACTAATCTTTTTCTTTTCACTTTTAAGTGCTTAAACCTGTAAATATACAGCATGCATAGACTTTTAACAGACACAAGGCAGTGTTATATAAAAAGCTTATTATAGTTTGAATATTTGAAAGTTCAATAATATTTGTGAATGTTTACAAAAATTTTAAAAATATATATTTTAAATATGGAATAAACAGATTTAAAAGGGCATCCACACACACTTTATGTAGATCTGAAGCTATGAAGAATCTACGTCATACAAACCAGCATTCATTTTCGCTAATGTTACAACCACCCATTGTAGGAAATATGGTTTAGAAATAATATTAAATTAAAGTATACTTAATATTTCTAACAACTATAATGTGTCATCATTTCTTAAAAATTATAATGTTACATTTTCTATATTCTTTTATCTGAGCTTCTTCGATTATTTTTAATTATAATGAGCTACTTTTCATTATAATAAAAAAAATTCAGGATTTACTAAAAGTAGTAAGAGAATACAGAATACCATAAAAAAGAAAATTCGAATCAATTATTAAAAAATCATTAAAATTATTTGAAAAGGGAACAAAAACTACTGGAGATATTTATTTTTTAAAAAAAAACCCCAATATTAGAAGTAAAACCTGGTTTTAACTCTCATATGAAAATAATTTTAAGGATGTAGACGTATTTAAAAACTTCATACTGTAAAATTTGTTCTAAAATGGAAAACACTTTTTTTATTTGATGTACCTCAAATGCAATGTTCTAAATTAACGTGTTTCAGATTTAAAAAAAAACGATGTCCAATGTAAAAGTGATAGTTATTTTTATGAACCGGGTAAGAGCAGTTTTAATAATTTATTTATATAAAGCTATGATAAATAGCTTAAAAGAAGAATACTAATATGAAATCGTAACTGACAAAAATTTGTTGTTAACATTACTGAAAGTAATCTTGGGGTGGTATTTTTTATATTAATTCATATAGTATATTCCTTTTCTTGTCTTAATATAGCAGTGTGTAATCAAATTGCGAAAAATAAAAAGAAAGTTTCGCTATTATGAATCAAGGAATCTTTTTAAAATTATTTAAAAAAAGTGTGAAAGTATGAATCTGAATCCAGCAAAAAGTAATGAGATAATTAATAATTTTTGAATTAAATGTGTTTAAACATGAATCACGTGTAAATCTACTTAGTACATGTATCTTTATTAAACAGTAAATCAGGTTTTAATTAGAATTGCGAAGATGTAGCTGCAGTAAAAGTGAAAACAGTCATTGCAAAAAAATTATATTTACTGCCTATTTAAACTACATATCCAATCAGAAAAACTATCATTAATGAAG
The DNA here is from genome assembly GCA_019973955.1 of Trichonephila inaurata madagascariensis. NCBI lineage: Eukaryota > Metazoa > Arthropoda > Arachnida > Araneae > Nephilidae > Trichonephila > Trichonephila inaurata. Next base: position 57,684 of record BMAV01021786.1, read on the forward strand.
TTTTTATTTTATACATAATTTCAATTTTAATTATTCCATATTATTTTCTTCACATATTTGTTTCATTTTTAATCAAATATACTACCAAAGTAGTGTATTTAATTATGTTATAGTTCCACATAAAAACAATTTCTTTTCATTAATTCGCTTATGAATTTTACTTAAAAACGTTGTAGAATGAACATTTGAAAAAGAAACAAAACAACATTTGAACAAAAATGAAGAGTAGATTTACCGTTAGATATATTATGTATAAGCAAAACCGTGTGGTTATTAACTAATTCACTTTCATTTTCATCTTACTGAAGAAAAATAATATAAACAGAAAACATACTACAAATAAGAAAAATATCGTTTTATTTTCTTAAACGATTAATGAATTACGAACTTAACTTATTATTCTTTTCTTTTCTAATGCAGTAAATTTCGATTAAATAAACACATCATGGAGAGTAATAATTTAATTCCTATAAACTACACATGCATTTTGAAAATAATTTTAAATAAGATTAAAATAATTATGTAATATGTTTTTATAGAAGGATATATGATTTTTAATTCATTGCTTTTGACATCTTATTCGAAGACATTTTGATTTTCAAAATGTGATAACTATTTTTAAATCGTTATATCAGTACGAATGATTAAAATTGTTGAGACTAATGTGTGATTTATTATTCTAGACTACCTAAAATTTATTCATAAAGGTTTTGAATCAGCAATTATTGAA
>BMAV01021787.1:0-14551 GCA_019973955.1 Trichonephila inaurata madagascariensis
AACCTTTAAAAAAACCCACATGCCAAAAAACTGAAATAATAACCGCGAATGATTTATCAATGGCGCCAATTGTTAGGTATTCTTTCCCCCGGTTCCCGTTTCTATTATGTTCGGCGCAATTGTTTTAACATTCTGTATAATAATGCGAAAGGTTATATTTTAATAGGGCAATCACCTACTTTAAAAGGGGGAAATTGTTTTTTTTAAACTTTTGAAAATAAAAACGTTTAATAATTAATCAATAAAAATTTCTAAAATAAAGATTTTTAAAGCTTTTTTTAAAATTTTTTATAATAAAAAAAAAAGAATATTAAGGTATCCGACTGCCGGAAACCGTAAATTTAAAAAGCGTATAAATGGAAAAATTTTTATTATAATAATATTTCGCCTGCATATAGCTCAGACCTGTGTACAGACTCCTAAATTTTGAAAATATAACTGAAAGTGGTTTATCCATGTTGTACGACAACAGGGGGGAAATTTTTAAAAAATATACGCCGAAAAAAAATTATTTCAAGGGGTTTTGTAACTCTGAAAATAATGTAAATTTTTTTCAAAATCATAATTGGTATCTGTCAGAGGTCAACTTAAAAAAAATATTATTATATTAACATTTTTTTCAAAAAAGGAGAACTTTTTGTGATACAAAGTAAAATTTATTTCTTATTGAACTTAAAATTATATTGTACTTAAAAATTTTTTTTATTGAAATACTATTTTTAAAAACAATTTTATATACATTCCTAATCTAAGGAATAAATATCGTAAATATTATCTGTTGGGTTATTAATTTAATGGACTGCCTCAAATTTTAATTAAATCTCAATTTTTTAATGGGCTTTAATATAAGTCTTTCGAACAATGAAATATTTTTACAAAGCATTAGCGTTGATAAAAAAAATTCTGCGGCACCTAAAACGTTGCCATTATTTGTTTAAAAACAAAATTCGCCAAGATGTGCCTCTCCAAAAAATTTCAGGGGATTAACATTATCCTTTAACGCATTTTTAAAATCTGGGTTCCCAACGTATGAATACCTTTAAAACGTTTTTTTTTAGATTATATATATATATATATTATTTACTAGACTCTGAATATTCTATTATTTACTATCTTGGATTCGGTGACATAATTTTATCCTCTTTAGTACAATGTCCTGCAAAACGAAATAGTTTTCCTTTCTTAATAAATGCACCTTTTTGTATTTGTGGGGGAAAACACCTACAATAAAGGAGAGGGAACAATTTATAAACATATCAACAGATTCAATGTTAAAAATCTAAATTTAAGCAAGTAAAGCACACATATTTCATGTTGCTAATTCAAGCAAAATACTCAGTATTTTTCACACAGTGATAAACACTTTAACGGCATTCAGAACAATGTGTATAAGTGAAACATATTTGTCAAAGTGAGCGGCTACAAAAACAAAGTATAGAAACAAATGAAACTCAGAATTTGTAATGCGATTGCAGTTATTTTCAATAGAGCTAAACTTCGGCATTTTGTGTGAAAATATGCAAGCACGTATCACAGTTACTCAACATAATGCATAAGTAAGTGACACTTGGGTCACAGATTAATATTATTAATGAGTAAATTATATTAAAAGTAGATTAAAAATTTGTAATAATAAATGCAATATATTTTTAATTGCCTTTATACACTGATCTATTGTTGATCTACTTTAAATATTACGTGTTCATTAAATCAGTGGGTTCGAAAGTCTTGTGGGCTGAATCACGAGTGCAGGGGTCTGGAGAATATTTCCCTCCCTTCCAGTCCCATGGCAAAATTGAGGAGGTGGAGATAGGTGGTGCAGTCATCTATCGTCCCTTCGGGGAATTTCACTGAGCTAAGTTGTACTTACTGTGAGGTGCTCAAGGCCTAGGCCAACGACAGGCGTAGCTTCTAGCCCTGCCAGTAGTTGTTGGGGATTCGTTCTAACTACGTCAGACAGGTGGCATTAGCCACAACAACAACAACTTTGAATATTATTTTAAAATATATACTTCTAAGAATGTATGGAGAATCGGATTCCACACAAAGGCTTTCCTAGTTCTATCGGTTCCCCGAAAACAGCTTCTAGTTCAGGGGTACTCAGCCATTTTTTTTCTTATGGGCCGCATACATATGTTAGTTATTCGAACCCAGTACCACTAAAGACCCGCCGTGTAGGGGAGCGATGCACGTTAACTCTGTCGAGAGCTTAAACGTCTTCCAGTTAGTGTGATGTGGTAGTTAGGAGAGGGAGGAGGTGCCAGCTCAGGTGTCGTCTACGTCACTTGACTAAGGTTCAAAATTACGGGGTCCATCACCAAAAGCCCTCGTGTAGCTAAACAGTGCGACGTTAATATTCACTCACTCACTCACTTGAATCTCACTGAAATGATGAGGATGACGCCAGAGCCGGCAACCCCTCTTCTAACTAACACACCACACTAACGGATGGACATTGATCCTTGACATTAATTAAGATTGATCCTCATTTATTAATACATTGCCGGGGAAAAATCCCAATACCAAGACAATTATTGTAGAGTAATGAAATTTGGACAATGTGCGATTGCCTAGTTGATATGTTTAATTAATTAAATTTTAAAGATCACAGGTTAATTTAAGCTCAAGAAAATGCATTTCAAACGGAAAATTCTGCTATATTAATAGCCGGCGTAACCTCCAGAAATTTGAATGCAAGTCTGCAAGCGTGCATGCACTGTGTCATACGGGTGCCGTATGTTACTTTGTGATATAGAGTTCCATGTTTGTTGTATTTGTGTAAATACTGTGACGGTCACTGTTGGCTGTGGATAATGCTGGAGTTGTCGTCCAATGATAACCACACGTGCTTAATTGGAGACAGATCAGGTGATCTCGAAGGCCAAGGTACGTAACACTCTGTAGAGACATTCTTTTTCAACAACGATGAGGCGACATTATCCCGAAAGAAAACTTTCCCTTGAATGTTTTTTATGAATGGCAGTATTATAGGTTGAATTTCCAGACTGAGGTACAAATTTGCAGTCAGTGTGTTTGGGATAACCACAAGTGTTCCTGCTGTCATAGACAATTGCATTCCAGACCATGGCTCCAGATGTAATGTCCAGTGTGTCTAGGCCACAGACAGTTTGGTTTCAGGCGCCACTGGTACGTTACGCCATTTCCACTGCTATCAACAAGAATGCAGTGGTTACATTTCGGCCAAATTATTCTTCAATATTCTGGGAAGAAAAAATCTGCCTTCTCATTGCCCATTTACATGACCTCGTTCAAACTCGGTGTTGATAATGGCTCCTTCGTCTTCTTAAAATTATTCTTGGCTAACATCAGGTCGCAGACACAGAACCCCAAAAAATTCGCTCACGAAAACAGCACGCATTGGCAGCTCTGATTTAAGTTCTGAAAGGCCAAAAAAAAATTTAATCAATGTATCCATATGTAAAAACATGCAAATTTCATTTTACCAAAAAGTCTTTCTTGGTTTGGGTTTTTTTTCCCGTCAATATACGTTACAAAATCATTTATTATAAATAAGGAAGAAAAAAAACCAAATTTTTGAAAATAACTCTTTAAAAGAAAAGTTCAAAATCCCTCATTCTTTTTTCCCCTTTAAAATTATATTTTAAGGTATAAAAAAAAATTTTTTTGATTTCAAATCGTAAATTTCCTCACAAAAAAATTAATCTCTTCATATTTCAATTTATAAATTAAAGGGTTAAAAAGGGGAAATATTTACCTATTTTTTTACACAAATCTCGAATAAGCTACTAAATATTTTGTTTTGAAAAATTTTTTCGAACAATCATAAGAATTAACCCTTCGTTCAAATGATTTTATTTCGAAATTTATAAAAATAGGGGTGACGAGAAGCATTTGGGTATTCCCTGAAGCAACATCAGGGTTCACTATGTTCTACTTTCAGAAGTGGATGAAGATAGATCTGTGCGCAAAACGTTTTACCTCAAGAGCGTAAGAAAAAAAAAAGACTTAGAAAAACATTTCTTTTCACATCCATCTTTAATGTTATAAATTGCTGGGGTAAGCTAAGGTGAAAAAAGGGGGCTTGCAAACAAATAGCTGGCATGTTTTTGAAAAGTAATTTGAGGAAATAGTAGAATTAGGAAATGAAAAAAAATGCATGAAATTATTTGAAATGTTTCAATTTGGACCGAATTTGGGAAATTTTATTTTGAAAATTTTGTTTTTGATTTTCTGTTTACATGTCGTATCATATTCATGAGATTAAAACTGCTTTTCGAATGCAAAAAAGGTAGGTTATATTTTCCCCATTAGAAATTTGTTTTAGTTCTATTTTGGGAAAAGAAAATCTTTTCATTTTTTTATAAAATTCGGGAATTCAGAAAGACTGGACTTTTTTCGTTCTAAATTATTATCTTGAAAAATAATTTATTATTAAATTTTTAAATTCGAAAAAAATTAAAAGCTATTTAAATTATTTATTGATTTTCCCAGTGGAAATTTATTATTAGTTCATAAAGAGAATTTAGAATAATTTTTTTCTCCTTTTATAAACTATCAACACGAATTAGAACCAAACAACACCAATTAAAGCAATACTTAATTTTAATTCAGAATAATTTTTTACTCATCCTACTTTTTTAAATATTTCTTTTATATATGGAATTCAGAAATTTATAAAAAATTGGTTCAACAACCAATTAAACTCATTTATATATATATATATATAATATTATATATATATGTATATATATATATATATATATATATATATATATTATATATATATATATATATATATATATATTATATACTATATATATATATATATCTGTGTTGTGTGTGTGATAATTTACCACTTAAATTTTCTCTCAAGAGATTTTATTGAATTCCTAGTTTTGTGTATCTTCACACCCTCAAGAGTCAGCGTAATAATTAAATTTAGTTTACCCGCCTAACGATAAATATCCTTTTAACCCCAATTTTATCTACTAAAAATGTGCCACGTTCGCTGTTTTCAATACCAGATGATGCAATATTGCATCATGCACGTATGTTAACCAATCACAAGTCATTAATGGAAATCATTGGATTCCGAAACTAACAAAAATCGTTTTCGTGTTTTGTCCTATTTGCGAGCGAGTGTTTATGTTGGGCTTTTTCAGTCGTTATTTTATATGTTTTAAAATCAATAAATGTGCAACTAAAATACAAGTCTCATCATTTCAACTATTGTGCAGCAAGATTAAAGATTCACCAAAAAAAATGTTTCATTTTCTCTGGAGTCATGCCATATATATATATAGTTAAATAATTTCTAATTGAAGTTATGTTTTTGTGGAGATACCCATCAAGGAATAATAGCTTGCAGATTCAGAGTAATAATTTACTGCTGCATAAATCAATCTACCCTGATATAAAATACATTACGTTTTAGGATATCTGTGAAATGGTGTTAGATAAGGAAATAGGCTAATTGTATCAAATCTTTACTCTTTATGCGGGCTTTGCTTAAAAAAGAGGAAGTATTGATTATATCTCTAAGTCATGCGAACAATTACGGAGGATCATAAAAGAATTATGAGAAATATTTTAATTTTGTATACACTATTTTATCTCTTTTTCTGCGGGATTTCCTCTCCTGTGAAGAATAACGAACAAAAGACGAAACCTTCGAAGCTACCATTGGTGAGAAATTTTGCATATAAAATATTTCATTTGTATTCATTTTTGAACGTCAAAGTGCATAATAATTTTTTATACATTTTGCATATTGGTAAATTAAATTAGATGTAAATAACTTCATTCGGTTTTTTAAAGAGAATTTAACTAATTTATTTAAATTGTGGTATTTTTTAAAGTTTTAGATCCTAAAATTTATATCGAGCTTTCAAAAGCTTATGTTAATTTTAAAATCCAAATTCAGTCGGTGAAAGCTATTCAAAAAGATGTTTTGATTACGACACATTTAAAAAAGAAATATATCTGAAATAGAAACAGCAATATTGTAAATTTTAATGAATTGCGAATGCTATATCTTAAAAAAAGTTTTATTAAGTTGTTTATCGTTTTAAATTTACTTTTATAGGTTCTAAATATCAACAGTTCCTTCTCCAGAGGTAAGAATAGTTTCATTTTTCATAAATTATTCATTATCTTGTTTCAACGTCTTATTTAAATTACTATGGAAGTCTCATGGAATTTTTTTTTATTCGTTACACACAAATAAAAATTTTTAAAAAATCATTATTTTATAAGCAAAAGGACATTAGAAATGATAATTTGAAAAATATTTTGTGCTATATATAAAAAGACTTTGAATAAATGAATTTTAAATATTTTATTTATTGAATATAAAGTGTAATTTTTTATGCACAAGTAAATAATATTAAAGTACTCAAACAAGCAGAAACGACCAAATTCAGTCAAAACGCATATTTAAGTATTTTATTTTATTGAATAGAGCTATCTTGTAGCTTTACAAAACATACTTTGTTTTATTTTTACTTGCCTAGATGTCAAGTTACAATCATATTTATAAAATTAGAATTACCAGAAATTGATCTTTATTCTACCGGAAACGGCAATTTAAATTGTTCAGAATCTATCACAACGAGTCTAATAACTCAAAATATTATGAATGTATTTCTATAAAACTTTTTGAACCTGATATTTATATTATTTTTTAGAGAATGAACTAAAATATTTCTTATCGTATGCATTTTTTTTTTATAGTTATGTTATGACCTGTTATTTAAATAATGGTCTCTTTAAGAATACCACATTTCTTCGAATATTTGCTCGATCAGCTCTAAGGTTTTTGAATTTTAAAAAAATATTAAAATTTTAGTACATTCTTTTGATAAATGTATCTAATTTATTTTAGTAATACATCTACTGATAACAGTTTAATACTTTTTTTCTTCTAATTGCTTTGAAGTTTTCAAAAATATCGCTAAAATTTCACTTATAATTTTGATTTTTGTAAAATTTAGAACATGTTTTTAAATATTGTAAATTATATATATAATTATAAATATTAATACCGTATTTACTCGAATCTAAGCCGCATTCCTAATTCTCAACGTCTTCGCGGAAGATGAAAAATAGAGCACGATTACAGATTCTGAACTATTTTACACTAATTTCACCATCAAATTTTTTTAATTTCATTCAAAGGAACCGATTTTAGTAGCTTTAATTTGGGAAAAAGGGCGGAATGGTAAAAACTATTTATTTTTATTGGTTTCAAAAAAGCATGTATAATGTTTTAGTATGTTTTTTTAAAATGTTTCCACGCGCGTTGGGATGCTAAAAAATTGTCAAAAAAGAAGAACCCTTTACTTTTTCTTTTCCATTTAATATAATACTTTTAAAAAGGCCAAAAGACGTCTTTTAATTCTATATTATGATTTGACATTTTCCCCTTTTTTTTTTCAAATTTTTTTCTTGTTTCTTACTTTTACATATTCCGAAAATAAAAGCCTTTTGTAAGTCACAAGCTTTCGATAACCATTTACTTTAGCTCTGCGAAAATTTAATCTTGATGAATGGAGGATTCTTTCAAATTTTATACAGACATGAAACTACTTAGAAATATTAATATTTACCATTTATTTATTTTTAAATTGAAATGATATTGAATTTGAAACATTATAAAGTTAGCTCACATCCAACATTTCTGCAGTTCGAAACTCTATTTTAATTAATTATTTTCAGAATTTTTACATCTTTGAACCATCTTACCAAATTCCCCAACTACAAATAATTTTTGGGGGAAATTTTTAACAAAAAAAGAATTGAGGTAAATGTCATTAAAAATACAAAAAAATTTTTTCCCAAAAAGTCCATTCAATTTTTCAAAAATTTGTAGGAAAAAAAAAATAACTTTCTAGATTTTAGAAGAAACTAGAGATAAAAAAAAATGCAAATAGCTTGGAAAAATTTTAATGCAACAGAAATTTTAAATATTTGGTGCATTTCTATATTCATATTTCTTCCTTATATTTAAATCTCAAAATTTAAAAAGATTCTAAGCGATGGCTGATAACTTTCTAAATTTTGATTATTAAAAATTAATCACATTCTCAAATTTCTATGTTCAATATTTTACTTTTTTTTCTAAAGAAAAATGCTGATCATTTTAATTCAAGATTAATTTTTTCCTTTTTCGTTATCAAAAGAGATAAAACTATGCTAAACAGGTATAAAATTTTGCACATTAATTAATTAATTTTTTAAAATATCTTAAAAAATTTATATGAACTTATTAAAATAATTATATAATTATTTTATATTATACAATTATTTCTTCAAAAAATATTTAGAATATTATTAGAACTATTATAATATTATTAAAATTTACATGGATCAGTTTTGTTGTAAAATAAATATATCTCAAATATTTAAATGCACATGTTTAACAGCTATTAAATACGTGTAGTTATTAACACTGAAAAAATTTGAATCGTAAATACTTTTTTTTTTTCCCATAAATTTTAGAAGAATACAATCCTGTATTTAATAATGAAACGGATTTGGATCCAATTGAAACTTCTGGACAATTTGAAGGCGACATTCTACTACCAAAGGTCGAGGTATGTTTGAATTTTTTATATGTATAAATAAATTACGAATCGAAAGCTTAAAATTTGTTTGCAGTCTCACAATGAACTTCTTTAACAGAATAGATAATAAAAATAAAAGTAAAAAAAATCATGTTAAAAAAAATTTCTGAAAAATTCATTAAATATCCGCATAGTTTTTGACGATATTGAAAATATAGCAAACACCCACAACCCATACAAATTAGAGTTGGACTTAATAATTTTAAGCCATCATCAAGTGAGGCCACTACCATGTCAGATCTGGACCCTTGAGGCCTTATCACACACGCATGTCGCCTTGGCAAATATTTCGAGCATCTGTGATTGTGAAGGGTTTCCGTAAACACAACTACACACTCTGACGTCAGTAGCTCTTTATCTTCACGTTTAAAAAGTACTCACCATTTTTTTCTGCTTCGGGAAACGAAAATCCAATATTATTTCTTTTATTCCGCTCGCACTTTTCTTGACAGTCGTAAGCAGAAACGAGGCACCATTCTGCTTAAAATATTATACGTCATTCAAATATTATATGCCACTTCTGCCATGTGTGTAAGAAAACGAGACTGCCATTTTTACCGCCATTTTGTTTATGACGTAGGGAGACGAAGAACCCATTGGTCGCAATTTCGAGCAATCTTAATTTCTAACAATTCTTTAGCAACGCTAGGAAAAGTTATTCGAAGCCGTTGCTATGGTAACTGAGTAGAAATTGCTCGAAAGGTTTGCTTAAAAGAAAAATTGCTCCATATACGTATACGTGTGATAAGGCCTTTAATCTTCTAATTTCTATATCCTGCCAACACATAAGTTTTGATTCTCAACAGATTTAACGGGCACATACGACAAGTCTTCATAAGTACCAGGACCTAAATTCATGACTTGACAAATCTGCTTTAAATTCACGCCGTACTCTCAAGCAACAAAAGAGCTTCCGGCAGTGGTCCTCATAATTCTAAACGACAATTAAGTGACTAAGACGACTCCTGAGCACTAAGACTCCTCTCGAAACTTCCACATTACATCATCGAGAGAACTTTCATCCTCGTAAGACTTAAAGTGCATCAGCTTTTCTACGAAGCAAGTTTCAAATCCGTGATTCGACAAAGCCAGCCACAAGTTCACGACTATGATCACTCGCCTACGGCTTCACAATGCAAACACAGTCGAAGTGAAAAAAGGAGAAGCTGTATAATTAAAGAGATTATTGAAAGTAATGTAATGTTAAGGTGACCATTTTTTTAACAATGAAAAGGAGGGCATTCTTTTTAATTATTATCTTAAACAAGAATTTTTCCATTAAATGAATTTTTTTTTGGGCAACGTATAATTTTAATATATCGGAAAGTTCGGGCAAAAAAAAATCCTTCATACTTAATTTTACGGTAAGCACTGTAGCTAAAATATAAACATTCAATTTTGATTTCAGTCACTTATAAAATCAATAGCCACTGAAAAAAACCTTTTACCCGCCTAAGTTTCCCGGGAAACGTAAACAACAAGAATAAACTTTTCCCCAAAAATTTTTTTAAATGGGGGAAAAAGGGCCCCCCAAAAGGTTTTTAAAAATTTTTTTTTTAAAAAGGGAAAAAAAAAAAATTTTTAAAAAAAATTTTTTTTTAAAATTTTTTGGGGGGCCCTTTTTAAAAAAAAAAAAGGGGTTTTTTTTTTTTTAAAAACCGAAAAAAATTTTTTTTTTGGGAAAAATTTTAAAAACCCAAATTAAAAAAACCCTTTTTAAAATTTTCAAAACCTGGAAAAATTAAAAAAATTTTTTTTTCCCCTTTAAAAAAACCTTTTTAAAAAAAACCCTTTTCCCCCTTAAGCCCCCCCCCAAAAAAAAAAAAATTTTAATTTTCAAAAGAAAAAAATTTTTTTTTTTTAAAAAATTTCTTTTTTTAAAAAAAAAAAAAAGGGTTTTTTTTTAAAAAAAAAAAAAACCCCCCTTTTGGGGGAAATTTTTTTTAAAAAATTTTTTTTTTTAAAAAAATTTTTTTAAAAAAAAAAATTTTTAAAAAAAAAAAAAAATTTTAAAAATTTTTTTTAAAAAAAAACCCCCTTTCCATTTTTTTTAAAATTTTTTTAAAAAAAAAAAAAATTTTTTTTTAAAAATTTTTTTTTTTCGGGAAAAAAAACCCAAAAGGGGGGGAAAAAACCCTAAAAATTTGGAAAATTTTTTTTTTTAAAAAAACCTTTTAAAAAATTTTTAAAAATTTAAAAATTTTTTTTTAAAAAATTTTTTCCCAAAAAAGGTTTAAAAAAATTTTTAAAAACCCTTTTTTTAAAAGGGGGGTTTTTTTTTTCCCCAAAATTTTAAATTTTTTCCCTTTTTTTTCAAAGGTTTTTTTTTTTTTAAAAAAAAAAAATTTTTTTTTTAAAAAAATTTTTCTTTTTTAAAATAATTTTTTTTTAAAAAAAGGTTTTTTAAATTTTTTTAAAAATTTTTAAAGGGTTTTTTTAAATTTTTAAACCCCCTTTTTTTTAAAAAAATTTTTTTAAAATTTTTGGGTTTTCAAAAAAAAATTTTAAAATTTTAAAAAAAAAAATTTAAAAAAAATTTTTAAAAAAAAACCCCCAAAAAGGGTTTTTCCCCAAAAAAGGGGAAAACCCCCCCAAAAAATTTTTTTTTTTTCCCTTTTTAAAAAATTTGGGTTTTAAAAAGGTTAAAAAAAAATTTTTTTTTTTTTTTAAAAATTTTTTTAAAAAAAATTTCCCTTTTTTAAAATGAATATTTCCCCCCCAAAAAAAATTTTAAAAAAAAATTTTTTTTAAAAAATTTTTTTTTTTTAAAAAAAAAATTTAAAATTTTTTTTTTAAAATTTTTTTTTAAAAATTTTTGCTTTTTTTCCCCCTTTTTTCCCCGGAAAAACCCAAAAATTTTTTATTTTTTTTTTAAAAAAACCCTCAAAGGCCCCCAAAAAAAAAAGGGTTTTCCCAAAACCCAAAAAAAAATTTTTTTTAAAAAATTTTAAAAAGGGGTTAAAAAAATTTTTGGGAAAAAAAAAGGGGGTTTTAACAAAGGAATTCAAAATTTCAAAAAAATTTTTTTAAATTTAAAAAATTTTTTGGGGTTAATACATAGTACGCACATTTAAAAAAAAAAAAAAAAAAATTTTTTTTTTTAAAAAAAAAATTTTTTTTTTTTTTAAATTTTTTTTAAAATTTTTTTTTAAAAAAAAAAATTTTTAAAAAATTTTTTTAAAAAAAATTTTTTTTTTTAAAAAATTTTTTTTAAATTTTTTTTTTTAAAAAATTTTTGAAAAATTTTAAAAAAACAAAAAAAAAAAATTAAAAAAAAAAATTTTTAAAAAAAACCAAAATTCCCCTTTTAAAAACTTTTTTAAAAAGGGGTTTTTTTAAAAATTTTTTTTTTTTTGGGAAAAATTTTTTTTTTAAAATTTTTTAATTTTAAAAAAAAAAAATTTAAAAAAAAAAATTTTTTAAAAAAGGAAAAAACCCAAAAAAAAAAATTTTTTTTGGGGAAAAAAAATTTTAAAAAAAAATTTTTTTTTTTTAAAGGTTTTTTTTAAAAAAACTTTTTTTAAAAGGGGAAAAATTTTTTTTTACAAAATTTGAGAAAAAATTTTTAAAACCTTTTTTAAAAATTTTTTAAATTAAAAAACCCTTTTTTTTTTTAAAAAAAAAAAATTTTTAAAAAAAAAAAAACCCCTTTTTTTTTTAAATAAAAAAAAAAATTAAATTTTAAAAAAATTTTTCAATTTTTTAAAAAAATTTTTAAAAAAAATTTTTTTTAAAAAAAAAATTTTTTTTAAATTTTTTTTGGGGGGGTTTTTTTTTAAAAACCCTTTTTTTTTTTTAAAAAAAAAATTTTCATTTTTGGAAAAAAATTTTTTTAAAAAAAAAAAAAAATTTTTTTTTTTTTTTAAAAAAAAATTTTTTTTGGGGGGGGAAATTTTTAAAAAGGTTTTTTTAAAATTTAAATTTTTTTTTTTTTTTTAAAAAAATTTTTAAAAAAAGGGGTTTTGGGGAAAAAATTTTTTAATTTTTTGGGGGGTTTTTTTAAAAATTTTTAAAATTTTTTCCCCGGAAAAAAAAGGGGGGGGGGCCTTAAAATTTTGGGTTTGGGTTAAAAGGGGTTTTTAATTTGGGGGGGAAAATTTTAAAAAAAAATTTTTTTAATTTCCCCCCAAAAAAACCCAAATTTTTTTTGGTTTTTTTTTAAGGTTTTTCCCAAAAAAAAATTTTTTTTTAAAAAAAAAAGGGGGTTTTTTTTTTAAAAAATTTAAATTTTTGGGGGAAAAAATTTCCCCCCCGGGGGGGGGTTTTTTTTCCCCCGGGTTTTTTTAAAAAAAAAAAATTTTTTTTTTTTTTTAAATTTTTTTAAAAACCTTTTTTTTTTAAAAAAAAAATATTTTTTTTTTCCCCCGGGGGGGGAAAAAAAATTTTTTAAAAAACCCCCCTTTTTAAAAATTTTTAAAAAAAACCCCCAAAAAAAAAAAACCCTTTTTTTTAAAAAAAAACCCCTTTTTTTTAAAAAAAAAAAATTTTTTTTTTTTAAATTTTTCCCCGGGTTTTTTTTTTACCTTTTTAAATTTTTTTTTTTTTCAATTTTTTTTTAAAAAAAAATTTTTTTTTTAAAAAAAAAATTTTTTTTTTAAAATTTTTTTTTTTCAAAAAAACCCCCCCTTTTTTTAAAAATTTTTTTTTTGGGGGGAAAAAAATTTTTAAAATTTTAAAAAAATCTTAATGGCAGTCTAACAACAATTTTGATTTTTCTTTCAAAAAACAAGAACCAAGCATAGAATATGCTTGGAAATTCTAAAAATAAAGGGTAAATAAATGCTGCCGGAAACATCTGGCTTTTTTCCCCTTAGAATTTTTTTTTTTATTTGCTAAGATTCCTTTGTAAAAAATATACAAGATAAAAATATTAGATTTTATGTTCACAATTTTTGTTTTTTTTTTTAATTTTTGTCATCAAGTATAAATTTTACTCACATGCATGCTTTAAAATCTTTTTCCACATGATTTCTTAAATGATTTTACGTAAAATTTGACAAAAATAAGTATAACTTTTATGCATTTTTTTAAATAGCTTCTATAAGATAGGCGTATTTCTTTTCATTAAATTAAAAGAAAAAAATGTTTATTTCTTAATTTTCTTCAAAAATAAAAACGAATTGTTTTATGGACAATTTGTTACTATTATGTTATAATATTACATGTTTTATGTAATTGAAAAAATATTTTCAAACATATTACAGAATTCAAAATAATACATCAGGGTTGGAGAAATATGAAAAAAAAAAAAATATTTAAGTTAAAAAGAATATTAATTTAAGTTAAAAATAAGTTTAAAAGAACGTTAAAGTGTTATATTAAAAAAGTTTTAAGAATTTTAAAGTTTTAAAATCCTTTCAAAAATTACAATTTTTTACATCTTATTCCGATGATGCAATAAAACACATAGGTATTAGGTGGGATGAGCCTGAGCCCTTTTGGGTTCATGTCCTGTTTAAAGGTGTTTTAAGTGACGAAATTAAACTACTCGTTTCAAGTCAACTTTTTGAAACAAACCCAAAAAAAACAAAGGAGAGAAAAAACGGGTTAAATACAAGAATCAAAAAAGACAAATTGATGGAGTTATACTTAATCAATCAGGGTGTACTGCGAGGACATGTTAGAAAAATCAGAGATAAAAAGGTTGAAGGAAATGCTGCGATGAGAAGAAGCAATCTGATTGGCCACCAGAAAATAGTCTGTAAAAAAGGCTAACAGAGTAAAAAATGAATTTTAGTTTGCACTGAGTAAATGTTTACATGAGTTGTTGAAGGATATTTTTTGGTATATGTAGATTAAATTTAATCAGGAAAATTTTGATGGTTATAGGTGGTTACTGATATTTAATACTAATAAAGAAACTGAGATAGTTTGAAGGGGTTTTAGTATGGTATGAATAGGCGGTTTGGGTTACTTTTTTTTTTAAAAAACTTTTTTTTTTTTTT